>QAXH01001676.1:311-12730 GCA_004335635.1 Chloromonas sp. AAM2 | reverse complement strand
TCGGGACACGTGTGCCTGTGCTTGCGCGCTGGCAGGATTGACGCCACGTGCTTCCTCCAGCGCAGCTCTAAACCTCGCCACCTCCTCATCTGCTTCACCACCACCCCCGCTACTACCATCCACATCCCGCACACGATGCGGCACGCCCGAAAGTGACGTCCTTGCGCCTCCAACCAGAACGCTGGGTGCGTGCCTCAAACCACCACCGCCACTGCCACTACCACGCGAACCCACCGACGGTTCCCGCTCAGCACCCTCGCTGACTCGGGACAAGTTTTGCACCAACGCAGAATCTGCACCGGCCACCGGTGTCCCCGGTCCTGCAGGGGTTGATGACGAGCCAATGCCTGGCGGAATAATCTTATTGATGAAGTCTTCGACTTCAGCTATGTACTGGCCGCTGTGGTGGAAAGGCAGGTGAGCGGTGCTGCCGGGTGGCATGCATGACGGGGAAAGCGGTTGGAAGGTGACGTTGGTGGTGGCGTCTGCGACGGCTGCTTGGAACACACGGGCGCCTGCGCCATAAGGCATGGCCAGTGGTGATGCGCCTGCTGAGCTGCTACCCTTGGGCGGCAATCCCGCGCGTCCAGCAGGACCCGCGCCTGCATTTGAACCACCACCGCCGGCGCTTCCCGGGGCGCGGTTTCCAGGGGCCGAGCCAGGGGGCAAGTCAAGAACAAACTTAGGTGCACCGCTGCTACGTTTCTCAAGCGACGGCCGCGTGGTGATACCGGCTGTGTTGTTGGTGGGAGTGGTACGCCCTGACTGGAGAGCAGGAACACCAAGACGGCTGGCGGGGCTGGTGCGGCCGGCGCCGGCCCCACCACCACTGCTCGCCATTCCCGTCGGCTGCACGTGGAACGCACTCTGTTGGTGTTCGACAGCAGACGGCGATAGCAGCGAAGCAACAAGCACTGTGCCATCTGCAGTTGAAGGGTCATTGGATAAACTTCCTGTGTCTGCACGAGCGGGAGCCGCACCGGTGCGAATGGGACGCAATGCGAGCTGCGATGGATTGATGACCAGGTCGTTCGCAACCACTGGCCCGATTGTGTTGTACGGGGAAAGGTCGGGTGCAGCACCAGGGGCGGAACGGGGCTGCTCAGGCGGGCGGTTCGGTGAGCCTCCCGTCGTCGCTGACCGTTGCGCTGCATAAACAGCAGCATGTGCGGACATGTACATGGGTGATGCTGGCATAGCTGGGCTTGCCTGTCCGCTGAATGCTCCAGCCTCCACCGACCGCCTGCCAGGCGGCACATAGCGCCTGGACGGCTCAGAAACATCGGCCGCTGCTGCGGATCCGCCCGTACTACCGGTGAGGAACCGGTTGACAGTTGCACCACGGCTGGGCGTGGTGGGGTTCGAGCAAGGCGCGGATCCCGTATCGACTGCCACAGTGCATCGACGGGCCAGCGGGCCGGTAGCGCCTGCAAGGCTGGTGCCCGTCGAACGCCAGCCGCCCACACTGGACGGCGGCCGTTCACTCATCGACGGTGCGAGGCCCGCGTTGCGGCCGTTTGAAACATTGGGCGACTCGTCACGGTGGCTGTTGCGGCGTGGGATGGAGCCTGAGACTGTTCCGCCTAAGGTTGATGAACGGCTGCTGAGTCGCTGCTCCTGCTTGCTGACCTTGGGGGTCGATGAGGAGGCATAGATCAGGTGGTGCACCTGAATGCCCAGAGGACGCCTGCAGCAGCATGCACCATGATAAGTGATGAGCATCATCGTCCTCAATCCAGCAGTCCAGCATGCACAATGATAAGTGATAAGCATGATAAGCATCATCGTCCTCAATCCAGCAGTCCAGCATGCACCATGGCATCCACATCATTCCTTAAATTGAGTGGCATCAGAACTCGTGGCGCTGCGCCACCACACGGAATTTGCACGCCCAACATAATGTCCCCTTATCCACATGCGGACTACAGCGCCTTGGCTCCCCATGCCCATGTCCTGTACCTTGCCCATAGCATACAACGCCAGCAATGTTGGGCAGCCACCGTCATCACACTCTCCTTATCAGCAGACTCAATGCGGTCTGAAGCACCCAGCCCTTGCCCCCATGCCCTCATCACTCACCATCCCTCGGTGTCATGCAGGGCTGCCACCGCCATGACCGCCTCCTCCTCGTCTGCAAACTCCACAAACGCATGCGGGGGCTTGTTCTCCGCCACTGTGGGCGTGGAGCGGCCGCCCGTACTGTTCACGCTGTGCAGGCCAGCGGAGCCCAGGGCAGTCTGCAGAGCAGCGAGGGTCATTAGTGTACTGAGCAATGAGACAGTGACAATGTTCATCATGGTATTGCAATTTTTAGTATCATCCACAGCTCATGGCAGTCTGCAGGGCAATGAGGACGTGGCACGTGCACGTTCATGTCGATGTACGCAAAGTTTTCCCCGGGCCACGGTGCTGTTGCAACTGAAAAACTTCCCCTCAAAACCATTCCCATCTCAGCGTCAAGTGCACGTGATTGCCTGGGGCTTGTGAATTAGGCTATGAAATGATTGTTCCAGCATGGCTGTGCACTGTTGCCTGTGTCCACAGCTGTGCTGATGACCCAGCAGCCCTAATGATGTGCAAGACTGCTGCAGTGCTGTCGCTTTTCGGCAACTTCGGCATATTTTCCAAAGCTGCACGCACCGTGAGCCATGCGGGTAGCTTGCCCTTTGTCTCCTTGCTGCAGATCCGCACCAGCTTGACTGTACCATATGTACGCATCATCTTGGTTACACTTTCTGCACGGACGCAGTGAAGCATCAGCGCAATCAGTAGCTTGTATGCCCGTAGCTGCAATATAAATTCCGTATGTGGCCCAACCAGGGTTCACATCGCACAGAAGTGAGCTGCACATCGTAGAATGCTTACCTATGGTTGAGCCGACTGGTAGATTTTCCACCACCACAGTACGGCGTTGGATTTCTTCAATGTTGTATTCTGGCACAGGAATGATTCGGCGAACCTGCAAGGTCCACAGGCAAATCCATGGGCAATCCTTGCAGCGGACAAGCTGGGAAGCCGAGAAAGTCTGCTGTCCTGCTTGTGTTATACACCTATATGATTTTTGCTTCAGCAAGATGGCTAACAGGGTGCAGCTGCAGATGTTCTTTGCAAGTCACGCATGGTGCTTGAGAAAAGGTGCCACGCACCTGCTTGCCGTCATCCTTGAGCATGAGCAAGGTTGAAGCTTGGAGAGCAGTGGAGATGGCGTCCACATCACGTGTGAGCGCCCGAACCTTGCGGAAGTTGGCAAAGACCTTGATGGGTACTGCAAGGCAACACACTGGACTTGTGTGGCAGGATATCGTCCTAGAACTAACCTCGGCTCACTGTACACCTCATGCGACCTAGGTGAATGCTAGACTGGGTGCTGTAGAGCAATGTGACGGCGTTGTGTCATGTTGCATGGCATCGGCGGCCTTCGTGAAGAAGGGATGTACAGAATGCGGAAGTCCACTAGTCGCCCCACCCAGCTCACCATAGCCTTCAGGATCCTTGCGAATCTGTTTGAGCAGCTTCTTATCGCTTGGCAAGCTGGCATCGCTGAAGTAAAACTCGATCTGCGGACATGGCGGTAAACTTGCCTACTGAGATGCCACATGACAGAAAAAGCCCTCCAAAGCTGGTATGTCTGGCCGAGCTGCCAGTACATTATTGCTGGGCGTTCAGTGGGCAAGCGAACGCAGGCTGGGAAGGCCTGCACAAAAGGAACTGAAAATCACAAAAACTGGAATGGCCCACCTGCTTAAGTACAGCTTCTGCTCCTTCAGGCGTAAGAGGAACCTGGTCTGTTGCGCCCATGCCAGCGCCTGCAGACGTTAGCCCTTCATCCTCCGACGCATCCGAGTCATCATCAGCTCTTGGCGACAGCGCAGCCTGCTGCATGGACATTCGCTGGTCTTGCTTGACATCTTGTGCAGACTCCGAATCAGCGAGCCCTTCATCGCTCATCGCCACGACAGCTGACGCTCCTGACATGACGCCTGCGGGCAAAGTGGTGGTGATGTGGATCCTGCCAGGAACCTCTAGCCTTGTTAGTCTTGCAGGCACATACTTGGATAATGCAACCATCAAACAGATGTTGTGCAGAGGATGGCGTTGGGGAACGACACCTGGCCTCGACAAATCCGTGCCACTACGCCCAGGCCGCACGCAACAAAGAAGTAAGACCGAGCTTATACTTTACAGCTTCAGTAGCATTATGAACGCTGCGTTGTGTGTACATTTGCCATTCTTGTGTGCGACCCAGCGCACCCACCTTCAAAACTGGTAAAAGGCTCCTGCTGGCGATGGTTTGAAACCTGCAGGTAGAATGCTTGTTTGCTTGATGTGCTGGAGAAGAGGCAGAAAGCAAAGTTGCGCTTCGGGTAAGGAGGGATGGCGACTGGTACAGGACTGATATGAGGCCCTCGACGGTGGTGAGGGACTCGATCCTTTGCCAATACCCGATACGCCTTCCGACGGCTTGCGCGTGGTCAAACTTCGCTTTCGCAAAAAACTTGAACGGTTTTGGCACTTTTACGAACCGCCATGATTCCTGGCAAAAGCCTCGGCGTTATCTCTTTATGGCAAGATAGCCTAGGGGCTTGACTGCTCGTATATCTCTACCTTCTGGGACTTGTACAGCTGACCCAATTTCCAGGCTCTGCTGTTTGGCTGCTTTGCTCGTGATTTGCTACAGTCTTGCGCCCCAGCTCTCGATGGCTGCTGTGATGGTTTGCAGAAGGTGCGAAGTACCAACTACAGCTACTACTTCTCGCCCAATTGACGGTGTTCGTACAACACACGCACCCACACAATGAAGTGGATGTTGAATCGGCCAAAACCTGCGATTACAACTGCTTTTTGTCCCGCCAAAGCAAAACACGGCCACAATTCTTGACGAGTGACCTGTGGCATTCCATCACAGGCCATGTGAAGTGCTGTCGAAATGTGCGAGGTCATGTGTCACAGCCATGCAGATGCCATCTGCCCAGTGGTGCACATTGTGGTGTCAAGGGACAAGTTTGGCATGCTGGCCAGAGATCCAAGAGTCATGTCTTGAGTTTCATCTGGCACTGAGTTTCATCTGGCACTGCGATGCGGTGACCTGGTTGGTTCTGGGACACTTTTTGAAGGGTCAATTTACCACTTTTGGGGGCTGTTTTCAGAGGGATCTAAACAGTACACTCTCCGGAATGGAGAGCCTGAAAGTGGTGCTGGAGAGTGGGGATTGTGAATAGAGAGTGGTCATATGACGACTATATGGTCTATTCTCATTTGACTTTAATCAACTTATAAGTGCTCTCTCCAGTGCTCTCTGCAGTGCTCTCTCCACTGGTCTCTCCACTGGTCTCTCCAGTGCTCTCTCCAGTGCTCTCTCCAGTGCTCTCTCCACTGGTCTCTCCAGCACTGGTCTCTCCACTGGTCTCTCCAGTGCTCTCTCCACTGGTCTCTCCACTACCGCAACGGAGTGTAGTGGTATGACGACTGCTTGGTCGTATAAGGTGCTACGCTGTGTAATACTCCCTCTGTGTGGGGCAATGACAACCCCTCTGTAAATAGAGGCGGTGTGCAGCGGCAGCTGCCTTTGATTGCTGACGCACCACAGCACACGCAGGAAACACATTAATGTGATGATTAATGTAATTGTTGGCGAAACAGGGTTACAAGCAGATTCAGGTTGCTGTAAACCCTGTAACCATCTGTGAGGACACTTCTGTAACATTGCGTCACACACGCACGGAGGATATACACATCACATCACCTCATCCCCTCACCTGTCATTGCGTATGATGCCTTTGTTCTTGGAGTGGCGGCTGCTATGAGCTTGTAACTATCAAGGTACCTTCTGAAATCATCTTGTTCGTACCTCTTGCCTTTGCTTAGGTTGTCCTTCGCCCACAATGGCTGCAGATTCATATAATGGAAACATGCGAACACCTGCGCCTCATCTGACAGATCAAAGGCGGTGCATGGTATACGGTGATCTATGTGCCATTGACCGTGATTGGACCAAGACATCATTGGCTGGAATTGTGTCTGTAAGTGGGAGCGTAGTTCAGCAATTCTACATCCTATATACGCACATGTTGTGGTACTTTTCGTTTTCAGCAAACCACGAAGACTGCGCGAAAGGTTTGTTTTTGTCTTTCGCTGTTGTCGCTTATCTTCACTTTCCTGCAACAATCGTTGCTTGCTCTTTTCCTTTACCTTGGCTAACTCTTCAGGATTGTTCTGTATTCGGGCATATTTGTCGCTTGTTATATTCCTTCCGTTTCTCACGGTTGGCTTCTGCGTACTCTTTCCGACAGTCTTTACACGTATCGCACAATCCATCCCAAAGCGCTTTTTTGGCTGAGTAACATTCCAGCTGCTTGTATATCTTACACGTTGTACAACGCTTTGTATCATTACCATCTCGTCTCTCAGGTGTACATAACGACGCCTTCCCACTGTTGACTGTATATCCTTCGGCATTCGTTTTTTTCTCTGTCGCTTGCTCTTTTCCTTTACCTTGGCCAACTCTTCAGGGCTATTATGCAATCGCATCCTATATATTATGCATCGTCGCTTATTATATTCCTTCTGTTTCTCACGGTTGGCTTCTTTGTACCTTTTCTGACATTCTTTGCACTCGTCGCACAATCCATCCCAAAGCCTTTTTTTGGCTGAGTAACATCCCAGCTGCTTATATACCTTACACGTTGTACAACGCTTTGTATCATTACCGTTCTCGTCTCTCAGGTGCACAAAAGGCATTGTTGATTGCATATGCGCAATCCCTTTATATGTATGCTGCCCTTTGGTCACATCACTACGACGGAGTGCGTGCATCATCATTGTCAGCGGCATACAGCTTACATGTATAAGCGGTATACCACACAGCGGGCTGAATTGGGTTCCTGATTGGGGTGTTAATACATACTCAACCCATACACACACACTTACACACAGCTCTGGTACACGTTGTGCATATGTGTGGGGCAATGACAACTCTGTCCCCAAATAGAGGGGCGGCGGTGCAGCGGTAGCTGCCTTTGATTGCTGACGCACCACAGAGCACACACAGGAAACACACATCACATCACATGAAACAAAGAGATCACATCACAACACACACACACACACACTAACACAACCACAAACTAACACAACACACCCACACATACACCCATACACTTACACACAGCTATACGCTGACACTGCTTGGGTGGGTGTGCTGGCTCCGCCCTCCGCTCACCGTCTGCTCTTTGGTGATACAGACTCAGGCTTAGGCTCAGGCTTAGGCTCAGGCTCAGGCTCCCTCAGATTAAAAGTATCCCTGATCTCGTCGTCTACCATACGGCACAGTTCCAACCACCTCACACAGAACTTCATACTTCCATCATCTTGCACGTGGCAGCAGAACTTTTGCAATGCCCTTGGTGTCAGCATCACCACTTTTTTACCACTTGGTTCCAACAACATTCGCTCGTATTCTACACCACGCTTGTAGTGATTCGTGACCAACGCATCCGTTGCATGCTCTAGACTATCATATCCCATCTGTGACCATATCTTGTCCAAGTCTATCACAAACTCATCTGGTACACGTTGTGCATAGGCGTAAAACTGGTCCAGGAACGCGACATCCTCTGCTGTATGAAACCTCTCTTCCAACTGCCTTTGCAATTTCTCCATAAGTCTCTAATCTTAAACATGGTACTTATCCTTATATAGCTTGACTTTCTGTGAAACACGACATAAAACCCCATATCAAGCACTAACAACCCTATTTCAGGACGTTGAACTGTGCCCAGAACAGTAACTCTTCTCGTATTTCGCGGAAAATTGAATTTGCAATCTCTAGGGAGCTACACAAGCACTCTGACAGCATGATGCACTGAGCGACTTTTGCGTGCAAAAGGAGCATGACACGAGCATTTCTTGACATTGTTGTCGCCAAGAAGGACGGTCTCTCTATCGCTGTCGACAATGCCGAGCAACTCAACAGCGTCAAACACCTGGTCAGCAACTGGGATGACAAGGCACTGGAGCAGCTCAAGCACCCTGGCTATGGCAGAAGTAGCCAGGGCGGTGCCCATCCCGTTCCGTGTCCTCTGACGGCTTCCCTGGTGTAAATACATATATATAGAAGTAGCGACTTCCACTTCGTCCTGCAGAAGACTGAAAAACTAATAGCTGATCTGCTCTACGAAACCTTAACAAAGGTTAAAAAGAAGTACAACAAGCTCAAGAAGTATTCAGCTTTTTTCTGACCACACATTTCATGACAGATTTGTGACCAACATCAGCAAACGGAAGGTCGTACCACCTGCTGATCACCCTTGTCAAGTCTGCAATGACGGGAGCGACCCTGCTGACGACGACATGCTCATGTGTGGCGAGTGTGATCGGGGGTATCATAAACAGTGCCTCAAACTCACTGATGATGATGTACCTCCCGGTGATGACGCATTGTGGTTCTGTGATGACTGTGTCCAAGCCAATCCTAAGACCCAGTTCATCGTGGACAGAGCTATCAAGAAGCTCAAGACTGAGATCAGGCTGAAAGTTCAAGAACTCAAGGATCTGTTCAAGCACTCACACCGTCTGTTGGCGAAGGATGTAACTGTCATTCAACAACAGACCGTCAACACCGTCATCCAAGACAACGGAAAGAAGGGAAAGAAGAAAAAGAAGGGCGCACAAACAATAGCCAAACATGTGCCTAGTGTGGTCATTCATTCCAACACCAGCACGACTGACATAGGAATATGCGCTTGTTGCAAGACCGCAAAAGGCTCACAGGTCCGCCTCACACAACTGCTGAGGACGATGGCTGGCAAGGATCCTAGATGCTACCAGGCTTCACAGGTTTGGGGCGAGCATCTGATGGGGAGCAAACGGTACTGTGGGGGCTCAATCTGTCGTGACGAGTCGGATATGGACATCAACAACAAACATGGCTATTGCATGCTGTGTAGAGTCACAAGGGCAACGTCTGCCTTCAGCACCTGTGGTGGGTGCGCTGGTGAGCTCACTAGCATGACTGCCAATCACGTGGTGGGTGCGCTGGTGAGCTCACTAACATGGCTGCCAATCACGTGGTGGGTGCGCTGGTGAGCTCACTAACATGGCTGCCAATCATGTGGTGGGTGCGCTGGTGAGCTCACTAGCATGACTGCCAATCATGCAACTTCAAAAGCTGCATTCATGACCTGTATGAACGTCCTGAAAATGACTTGTTCCGCGCTTGCCAAAGTGGTCACAAGCAGTACCAAAGCTTTCATCATTGAGCTTCATGCTCAGATCAAAACAATCTTCGGTTCAGCTGCTGAATCTGATCCAAATTTGAAACGTGTCGCAGTGTACTATAACGGCAGCAGTGATGCAACTCCGGATACGGGCTGTTGGGCAGCAGTAGACGCACTGTTGTACTCACCAACCATATCTGCTGGTATCAGCTTTGAGCTGCCGCACTTTGATGAGCTGGTTGCCTACATAGAAAACACCATGTACACCCCACCGGTTGACACTGTATTGCAACAGCTCTTCCGTGTGCGCCAACTACAGGACGGTGTGATGACTCTGTATACCAATAACACTCTTTCTCACTCAGTCGATGCCGCAAACTATCCAGTCACTTCTGATGCCGTAGACCGCCATCTTGATAAGGATCTGGACACGGTCAACACGTATCTCGCAGACACCCATGTGCATCTCAAGAGTCATTCCCGCCGAATTCGCACCACCGAAGGTGACACACATGCTGACACGTATGACAAAAACACACCGTTACTGCATTAGCCACCTGCTTGGTGCCGTTGCTGATGCGTCCCAATTTTGCACCATTCAAGTGATGTTGTCTTGTGTGATGCCATGAAGCCCACACTCTGGTGTCACACTACCGCCCATGCTTACTACTGTGTGTTAGCAGGACGACCCGTCTCGCCCGGACCAACTGTTGTTCCTGGATGCTGACCTCAGCATCCTTGCGGCACCACCACACGCATACGACAGCTACGCTCAGACCATTCGCAAGGAGTACTGCCATATAACTGACAGCGCATTCAGGCAGGGCAGGGCAGCGGTCCTCAACAAGTTTCTGAACCGACCCAGGCTGTTCTACAGCGATTATGCTCATGCAAGGGGCATGGAAGAACAGGCTTGTGAGAACCTGCGGAAAGAGATTGCACACCTGACACAATTGCTCGGTCACTGACATTCAAGGAAGCACCAGTTTATGATGTGTTGTATCGATCCATACGGAGCGAGTGAGTAGCAAGATCTGCGCCCGAGGCAATAAATAAACTCAGTCTGCCTGACGTTGGTGGCTAAATGCATTTACCCCGCATACCTTGCTGTACCAGATATTTGCATTCCCGGACCAACAACATAGCATCAGCGCCTGTAAGCAGCAGTTGGCCTTTGAGCACTCATGGCGCGTGTAACAGTCAACCACCTCTCCACAGTGCTGCGCCTACCACAGCTGACACCGAATACCAAACAGTGGTCTCCGCGGCTATGGACGTGACAGGTTCACAATTGATCTTCAGCCTCAGCATGAATGATGGTTTCAAGGCAGGCCAGTGTGTGTCGACTTTGCTGGTCACGCCACGTGAGGCCCATCATATGATTTTCTGCTGGCCTGTTGACAGAAAGATGTTTGCCAGTTCTGGAAAGATGTTTGCCAGTTCAATGCCCAGTGTCAAGATGTCAGACCATCTTCACGCATTCCCATGAGTTCACATCTTGACCTTCGCGCAGGTATGCTGGAGGTATGCCTGCTGGGTATGCCTGCAGGAGCAATGGCAAGCATCTTTTTGTTCATGTACTGCTGTACCAGTCGGCTGACCACTGCCTGTTCCTCAAACTACCCAAACCCATTTTAACCACCCAAGGAGCACATAAAAGTGATACTGAATAAAACCAAGAACAAACCTGTCACAAAACCAGGCAAAACTAGGCAAGTCATAGCATTGCATGGTTTGCATAGGCAGGCCACAGCACGGCATGGTATGTTGTCTGTTTGTATTGCATGGACAGCATGGTACATGTTGTCTGTTGCCTGGCATTGCCTGGCGCTACCTGGCGTTGCCCGACAAAGTATGGTAAGCACGGCATGCTGTCTGTTGCACAGCGCTGCACAGCGCTGCATAGTCATTTTGCACAGCGCTGCATAATTATGGTTGCATGACAACATCAGAAATGTGCTTGACAATCCGTAGGCGGCCCCTGGCAGGTACCCAGGATCATTTCAAGTACCCCGGTAAGTATGTGGAGTAGTGTGGTGTAGTATTGCGGGGGCAGGGGGGGAGAGGAGTGCATGCATGCCATGGTCATGCATGGAGGTAACAGGAAGGCGAGAACGGCGGGGCGGAGGGCACAGCGAGGCGAAGGTAAGCAATAAGACAGGTCGGAAGGCATGCAAGACCATGTCGCAGCAATGATCTTGAGAGTGTGGTTGAAGAAAGCTTTGCAGGATGCTTGTACCAGAGATTATGGGCAGACTTGCAGGATGTGGCTGAACAAGAGGGCAACATAGGCTGAACAGAGGGTGGCAACGGCCGGCAACGGAAGTTGGGTCGCAGTTGCAGCTATTATTATTAGCTGCGTCGCTGATATCTGCTCCCAGGCAATGAGATCGTCAAACCGACTGTGTATGCCGACTCGCTCCATCACGTCTATCACCTAGGTGACGCCGCGCCTTCTTGGCGGAGCTTGGCGGCAAAGTCTTAAGGTACGTGGGTAGCAAGGTTCACTGTGGCTTGCCAGCCTGTGTGCGTTTGCCTTCACCTGGTGCTTGGTGTTCCCTGGCATGCAGGTCTGAGCTCTGCTGACCTTTCTCTCGAGCTCTGCGTCTGGCCGGCAACCAACACAGCTCGCTACTGCCTACCTCGAGGTATGGATCTAAGTTGTGGCAGCGACAAAAGAAGTCGCGTAGGGTTACTTGCTGGCCATCTCAGAGCCTCGCCACCTAGCTATGACATGCATGGTATGCAGCGCCATGTTGCATCCGGTTGACAACGGTAGCTGCTTGCTGCCATGCAGGGTTTGAAGGCTTGGTCTTACTCGCTGCGTTTGGAGGCTTGGCATTCCTACTATTCAGCTGCCTGCACAGGTGAGCGCACTGTTGCACAAGCCCTAATCGCATTCCAGCAGTGCACACGTAAGGCCTCTAACCTGCCTTGCTTCACACCAGAACCAGACCTCAAAAGTCAGGAAGAAAAGCTAGTGTGTAGTACACACTAATGCAATCCATCCAGGCTGTGGTAGGGACAATCAGAACAGTGCACCAGCAGTGTTGCTGATGTTGAGTAGAGAAGCCTGATCTTACAAGAGGTTGTAAAAGCTGTGTTCCTGCATGCATGGTGCACCAAGAATTGACACGGTTTAGTCCAGCGACGACGCTTGGGCTGTAGGTGAGTTGTTTGCAGGGCTGGAATGCAATCAAACAG
>QAXH01001674.1:591-12454 GCA_004335635.1 Chloromonas sp. AAM2 | reverse complement strand
GTGTATGTCTACCCCGTACCGCTCTTGCCCCTCCAGCAAAACGTGCATGTTCACTACCTACTGGTTGTGAACCTTGCACTTTTTTATGCAGGAAGGAGATAATATTTTGTGCAGCAGCTGAAGACCAGTTAGGATTCATCTCTCATTTACACTTCACTGACATTTGACACCAGCTTAAATCTTTGATGGCAGTAGTCTGGTCATCTAAACCAATGTTGTACGTCTTAACTTGTGAGGGAATGACCAAAGTTGTGATTGTTGTAAGTGCGACCTTTGACAAATTTAGCTGGTCACACTGTCTTTTGGAAGGTGGTTTGTGCCTGTCAACAGTTGACACTGTGAGGGTTGCCATTTCACTAGCGCTGACACTGACCTTGACCCTGACAATTGTTCCATTTATATGGCTAACGGGATGCTTTCGGAAGGTGTTCTGTGGGGTGATGGCCACAAGGGCCTCATCACCCCTTGCCGACACGGTCAGATTCCCCTTAACTAGAAGAGATTTTTACAATTTGCGCAATCAGTTGATGTTTGCGTAGGACGTGCTTCATGGTGTGCACTCCCTCCTTGTATGTTTGGAAGTGCAAACCAAACGCTGATTGATCATATGCAAGCCTGAACGTAACCAAGCTTGCCATTAGTAATACATAGTATGGTCAAAACAGCAGTCATATCCACAAGCCATCAGAGTGATCACGGTGAAGAGAAATAATCACGGTGCAGTGAAGGGAGAGGGCTAGGAAGCTGGAAGGTAGTCAGCTCAAGGTAGCCTCAAAAGCACTGCCAAGGGCCAAACCAAGGGCCCAGGATGATATCGGCCACCTCCTGGCATCTGTGTTATACTGGGCAGAACTCAAACAGCCGGCCATAGTTCTGGTGCAGCGCTATTGGGACCGCACAAATCAGCTGAGGTTGTTGAAGGCTGTAATCAGCTGAAGTCCTGGGTAGCGTCGGCTAGCGACTTGAAGCCAGCCTGTGACATGCCCAGCATCCCGTCGGCGATGTTCAGAGCACTGCCTGGCTTGTTGGAGAAGGCAAACCGCAGAATGGGCCTGCATAGCAAGAACAGTAGTTTGCCCGAATACAAAAACCCACGTTTCCTTTTACACACGAGGGCCTGCAAGACAAGGACAATTCTGTGTCCAAGCTGGAGTACCAAAGATTAGCCTTTTCTTGGAAGAGGCTTATTTGAATGGATATGCGTGAATTGAGGTTGAGGCTACTTATGGGCTAGTATCTCCTTCAAAAGGTACGGGCGTTCTCAAATGAAGCGGACATGAGTTGGCATGCCCCAGCTTTGCTGTTAGAGGCGGGCCGGGATGCGCAATCAAATGCACGTCCATTGGGTCGGCTAACAATGGAAAATTTGAGCTCAACGTGCATCTATCCAAAGCCTCCCAACTACTTTGTGATTCAGTAGCTTGGATTGCAAAGCACCAGAGATACTCACTCTTGCAGCGCCACGGCTTTTCCCTTGAGGTCGGTGAACCACTGCACACAGGTCACGTGGGAACGCATGGTATGACAACCACCCGTTCGTGTCCCAACTCGCATCATTATTGATACGTACAGGAGCTCGCAAGCAGTTAATATAAATCTCAGTATGTTATTGATTACATCGGGGGGGCCCCAAGCGTGGACGCTAGCAAGCCATGCTAGAGACGAGTCGTCATAGCACAGCAACTAACCCACCCACAGCAACAGGAGGCAACGTCAAGGCGCAGAGAGCAAAGATCGCAGCAGTTCCAACCGCTGAGGACAACAGAAGGCCTGCTGTCAATGGCTGGCAGGCAGGGGCCAAGCACGCGAAGCTGCAACTAAAAGAACGGGAAACAAAGACTAAGCCTGAACAATTGTGTCAGGGCCTGGCAGTTGCAAGGATGGCTGACAGGCAGGGGTCAGACGTGCAAAGATAGACAAAGAACGGGCAACAAAGTCTGATCCTGAGTTGGCGACCGCTTTGAGGACCTGACAGTTCTTAGGCCGAAGAGCAAGTCAGCCACAAGTACATGGGGCGACGGCTGGACAGCGCACCTTCTCTGATGAGACACCGCTGGCCCTGCCGCTTTCTAGGCGAGCCTGCTGAGCGGCCTGAAAGCCAGGGACAGCGGCTGCAAAGGCAGCCGACGTCAGAAAGGCAGTACAGTCTATGCTTGCACGTGTAACCTTCTGATCTCTCTCTCTCTCTCTCGTGTGTGTGTGTGTGTGTAAATGTAAATGTAAGTGTCAGAGAGAGCGATTCAGCGAGAGAGCAAGAGAGCGAGCAAGCGAGTGAGTGAGTGAGTGAGTGAGTGATTGAGTGTGTATGTGTATGTGTGTGTGTGTGTGTGTGTGTGTGTGTCTTCACCATCATCATAACATGGCTTATTATGGTATAAACGGTAACTGCAGCTCACCTGCAATGCCCAGAGATGCGCCAACAATGTAGAAAATCCCTCCAAGCAGAGTCAAAATCGCAGAAGCCAGGGCAATCATAGCGGTGTTGTATGACAGCTGAGCAATGGGAAAGACCTGCATGTGCCGAAGAGCAGTCTTGCCACACTAGCAGGCAAGCCTAGCATCGCTTGATTTACAGACAAAGCCAGGCTTGGTGCTGCTGGTGCCAAGCCTGGGGCCTCTGCTCATTTTGTAATGCCTTGCGAATTCATGCTGTGCTTTAGCAATACTCACTGCAACGGCCTGCAGCGTCAGTAAGATGGCCGTGTTCAGATTCTTGTTGATTGCCTCGATCTCTGGGGGCGACAAGTACCTGCGATGGACCAGAAACCAGGTATGTGGTGCAGATTGTCGAGTTCGCTTCGTCCAAGTAAAAATTCAGCTACAAGGCATGAGGCGTAATCTACGAGGTGCTGTACAGGCAATAGATGCTGCTATTCGGGCAGGGCTAAACACCACCATCGTATTATGTTCCAGTATCTGTTTACTTCAACAATATGTATCAGTTTGATTGTAGTTCATGTCCGCAGATCTATTCACTACTAGCCAGATCTATTCACTACTAGCCAGATCTATTCACTACTAGCCTTCCTTGATTCGTTGATGACACGATACTGTGTTTGCATGTGATGCAAACGTGCCAAGGGCTTGTATCAAGTCGACTCTTGTGCGTCTGCGTATGTTGCCTGCCCTGCAAGTCCCATACTCAGCAGAGCCACGCAGTTCCAGTTCCACCAGCGAATAAGGCATGTGTCCAGCCGACACTCACGATTTAACCTGCAAGCATGGCACCACGTATATATACAACAGATGTTCTTTGCTATGTTGTAAGCTACGACGCTGTTGCAGTTGACCTGTGTGTGACAACAGCCCGTAGTTCTGGGAACCTGAGCGCCTGGCAGGTATGCACGCCAGTTGTCAAACTACCAAACAGACATGCGTGGGGCACAATTGGACCAAGTTGAGTAGCATTTTTTATCAACCACGAGCGAAAGGCAACAGGATAAAAACATATACAAATGGCAAAAAATAATCAATCAAGCTTACCGAGTCAGCGAGGTCCTTGAATTGTTGCACACGCTCCAGAAACAGCTTCATGTTTGCACCGGTGCCAATTGTCGAAGGCAGCTCCAGGAAAGCAGCGACAGTGTCTGCAGCGTTCTGCATTACACACGCACAAGCGGAAAACTCGTTCAGCAATTGAAACAGGGTGTGCCAAGCACCTGCCCGGTAAGTGGCAGTTGTAGGGGTTGATGATCATCTGAAGTTGCGGCATTGCGTGTCGAGGACCTGCCGATTTGATGCAAGGGCTTGAATATTACGTGAAGCTGTAGCTGTACCATTGTGTGACCGAGGGCTAGACCCAGGCTACACATGGATGAGAAGCAAAACGAACACTGCACGGTCAAGTGCTGTTGTTATTGATGGAGATGATGTTAGCTGCCCCGTGTTTCATCTGTCGTTAGCGTACCTTCAAGGGTGTGACATCGCCAAGAGACTGCTGCTGTGAGATAGCAGATCGAAGCGCATCCCGCAGCCCACCGCCTGCAATGCAAGTCAGTTTGTATGGACAAATTTGTGTAGGAGTGGCTACCACCCCAAAGAATACAGCCGGTGTCACGGAGCTGGCCTGAGTTGGCAACACAACGGTTTGATCATCACATGCTTGAACGCCCATCCCGGAGTGTCCGCAGTAGATGGTTAGCCTGCGCCTACATCACAATCGTGTGTGTGTGCCCAGTCTGCAAACCCAGCACGCGTGTGGCGTTGGACCTGGCGTTTGGATGCGGTTGCGTTCTATCGTACCCGAAGTTGTGTTTGTAGGCATTGAGGCATTGCCCAGCGTGGCCAGGTCCGTGCTCATGTCCGCGAATACGTTTGACAAGAGCTTCGCGACCATCTGTTACGGGTGAAGTGAGTAGCACTTGCATGTTTAGGTTGGTGTAGCACTGCCAGAACGTGAATCGATGGACTGCGCGATGGGGGCCATGCACCTGAGATTGGGTGGTGTTCGTGCTGGCCGGTTGCAGCGTGACTTGCTGCGCCCTCACGATGATCTGCACAAACAAACGCGCATCAGGGGGCCACTCATTGGAAGCCACGCATGCAGCGGCGCCATATTCATGAGTAACGAGTATTTGTGCGCACCTTGGATTGGGAGATGATGAGGAAGAGAGTGCTGAGAATGTGCACGGCTGCATAGCTGCGACGCGCCATGATTCTGTTTCGGAACGCTTGTGTGAGGACGCGCACTGCTAGGCTGCGTGAGGACAGAAAGATACGAGAATGCTAGGATGTTCAAGGTGATGCAAGAGCTAGTGTCGAGAGGCCTTGCTGAGAGCGCATGATAGGGCCTGCAACAAATGCTGTCATCGGAAGGGCCAACATCTCACAAACGGTCCTCGCACGCATGCAGCGGCACATCGCTCGCCAATGTTGTAGGTCTGCTCATCCAAGGAGCAGCTGTAGCTGCTCGCATCCCTCGTACCGCGCAAGGCATCCAATTCTCTGACGAGTGATCAAATGCTGGCCAGAGGCTGATACCCTGGCCTGTTCGCGAGAAAGCCGGAGTGTACCAGGAAGGCTGTACAGTCGGAGGCGGTCGGGACCGCGCAGGCAAAGATGGCAGGTTGGCAGTCACAAGCATTTGCGATGAGGGTCAATGTGAGCTGAGATACCATGTCGCTGCAAGCCAGCTGCAAGGACGATGGAAACCGGTATACCACGGCGAGCCGAGCGGCCGCCGTTGCAAAGGCCAGCACATCCGTACATGCTGGCTTTAACCTCGGCAACTACGACCTTGTCGATTTATCGGTGATGGCTTTCTGAACCTGCCACCTGGCCTTTCACATTGTTACGAGGGTCTTCCGAGGACAAGGGTCTTCTGGGACCAGGTGCTTACTTCACAATGTGCACGTGTGGTGGTTGATTGATTTGTTACATCAGGGAAGCCGTCAAAGGACACGGGACGGGCAGCCTGGTGGTGGCATGAATGCTGAACATGCTTCTGGGAATTGTAGGGCGGTGTGACGTGCCTGATTGTTTGTACAGTGACATTCCCTAATTCCAATCGTCTCAGTATCCGATCAGGTTACAGGGCGCCCGCACCAAGCACACATGCTAACAAGCGACGAGGCTGGACACCGCGCTCCAATGCTGGGATGTTGAGCGGTGGGCAAGTACCATAAGCAGCACGAACATCAGTCCCGTCAAGAGTGCAGTACATTGAGTACTGCTTGAGGCCAAAGTCAGCTTGCAGTGTGTGGCATGCCTTTCGTTGCTGAAGGCCACATTCTAGGCGCCTTGCATCCGCTTAAAGCATCTCCGTACGCAAAGCACCAGCATAATCCTCAAAGAGTTTGAAAACATGATACCAACAGAAAGTCAAGCACATGCAAACACGTGTTATCAAACTGCATCATTCCCGGCAAGTACATCTCTTCTGTACGTAGCCAATCTGGGCAGGAGCATAGAATACATATCAAAAGTTATGGGGACAAACAAGAAGGCCGTGCGAATGGTATGTTGCGACATGCTTCAAGTATACAATGCACGATAGCTTGAGATGCATCAGACAATCGGTGAGCACTTTCTAATCATGCGCCAAGCAATGACGCTACAATCTAGGACTATGCAAAGGATCATTAATCACCAATATCACCAGGTGAGCACTGCCCTAAGCAGGCTTGGCATTAGAAAGGATGAGTCAGGTTTGAAGTGCATAAGAAGAGTACCTAGGTATGGGGCTTTTGCTCATAAGTGAGAAAATGAAAATCAAGCTGTCCACGCGCCATTTGTCCTACAAACTGTTTTTCCAAGGCTTCCAACGTTGGCCACTGGGTTGTACTGGGGACATGGAGCTTCTGATACTGCAACTGGCAGAACCCTGTCACGCCATTTCATGTATGCAAATCACTGACAGGTGCTCCAGCAATGCAAACGCTCCTGTGCTGCAACGCAAGCCCACCAGGCTGTTGATGTCAATTCAGCACACCCATTTTTTAAACATCCATGGCATGCTGGCTGGCCTCAGTCCAGCACTCCTACGTCTTTCAAGGCACCAAAGCCAGCCTGAGTGATGCCCAACACCCCGTCTGCAAGGGTCAGGGCATCCATTGGGTGCTTGGAAAAGGCGTACTGCAAGATCGGTCTGCAACATGCAGCAGTGCAAAGGACACTGGCAGATAATTCCTGGCCGCAAGCAGATGCCAACAACAAGAAGGACGTCAAGACCGTGGCTGTGTAACAACGGTACGATACGTTGCTATCACCAGGGTTACAAGACGGATTAACATTGCAATCAGCGCAGATCGAAGCCAGACTGTGCTACACCCTTCTGAACATGTCACTGGAGTGTCTCATGTTTGCTTGAGGGTGGGATGGTAAAGAATGTGAGCCCTGACAGCCTAACCAGTCAACTGAAGCACTGACACGTGTCATGCTTGCTGAAAACAATGCACTTACTGTTGAATGGACATTGCCCTCGCTTTCATGCTGACAAACCACTGCAAAGGACATGCAGCAACCAGCACACGTTATGCACTGCGCACAACAGTGACTCGTACATGCAAACAAGCATGGGGCAATGCAGAAGGGTGACTGAATGTTGGTACATTGAAACGCGAAAACAGGTAAGCTACAGCTTGAAGCGCTTGCTATCGGCCTTACCTCGTCGTTTCGCACTGACTTCTTCGGCTGGATACTGCCCCGTGCCGCGGCTGCTGCTGCTGCTGCTTCTGCACCCTCAGCCTCCAAATCCGTTTCTTCCTGGCCCAAAACAGCGACAGCGGGAATAGTAGCTGCAGGCACGGAAACAGAGTCGAAATTTGTTCAGGGATCCAACCACGTCTCGTGCATGGCTTGCCAGAGTTTGTGCTCGGTGCATGTGGGCCCCCCTGATGTAACCTATCTATTCTCTATATATAGCGATCAAACCAGCCTGAGGCAGCTAGTATCCCAATGGCACTGCTGTTGCATGTTATGGCCTACCTGCCTTTCAACACCAATCCAACCTTGCTTGTGGCGCTTGGACTAACCCGCTTTGCATGCACGTTTTGTGCTCTGTTCCTGTTTTTCGTGGCTGGTTGCCTTTCTTTCTGCCTTGTTCGTTCCTGCCTTTTCTGCCTTTGGGATAACTTGTTTGTGCCTTTGTTGCTGCCTTTCGTCTCCTTTCTTGCTCAGGGTAGGTCAGGGCGGTACACAACCCGTCCCGTGTCCTTTGACGGCTTCCCTGATGTAACAAATCAATCAATCAATCCCAATGGCAAACAGACACAAATTTGAACGCGTCCTGTCCTTGAGATTCTTTGCGCATGCACGGCGGAGAACGACTGCGGCAGTGTGTCCCTGAACTCTTTTCTTGACTTTTGTATTAAAGGTCCTTGCATGTGTGTGTGTGTGTGTGCATGTGTGTTAATAGAGCAGGTTTGCGGCTCGTACCTGCCAGTGCCAAAGCAGACGCCACCAAGAAGAAAATGCCTGCTATTAGGGAAGTGACGGCTGCGCCCAACGCGACTAAGGCCGTTAAGTACGCTACCTGAGCCAGCGGGAATGCCTGCAGAGATTGGATTGAACAAGCTAGCTTGGTCGGCATTCGTAACCTGAAATTGTCCAAGGCCTGCAACTAGGTGCTCGGAAGGCAATGACCAAACAGCCCGAAGTGCATAAAGTAGATGTTTATAGCCTACATGCAAGATGCAGGTGGGAACGGTATGCTTGCCTCTCGTTCCAAGGATGAGCCCGTCCTTGTGCTCTTTCCCTGATGAAATGTCGTGCCAGTCGTCATGGTGTGCTGCAGAATGTTGCCTGAGCACTCACTGCCAGGGCTTGCAGTGCCAGCCCGGTAGCGCTATCTAGGTAGCCCTCGATCTGCTGCAGCTGGTCAATATTCAGGTACCTGGAACAACCACAACAAAGCAACGCAGCAGACTTCGGGTCATGGACACCAGCGCAAACATGTTGAAGGCAGTACACCAACAGGCCTAATACTCAAAGCTGCCGGGCATTAGCTCAGGTTCATGCTGCCTACACCGCGGGGCCCAGGGTAGTATGGTTTGGGCTGTTGTTCTCCAGCATCACTTACAGTCGGACCTGCACAGACAACGACACGCACATCCCACCTTTGAAGCATGCATCAAAGCAGACAGCACTACTAGCCGGTGCCTTGAGCCCCATGCAGACTATCACAAGACGTGTGGTGCCAGCCAAAGGGTGTGGGATTGCCAGCCCAGCTATTCCCCTGGCGAGAGCTTTGATCCGCGAATCATGCAACACTGTTACATTCAAGGTACAACAGAGGTTGGTATGTATCTCGCTTTCGTAGCTGGAGTGAGGAGTGAGAACCACATGCAGCATCACATGCAAATTGTGAGAACTGCAGCTCACCGGGTTCTTCAAATCCCTGAACTCATATCTACCAAAGTAATTATAGGTTGAAGTATGATTCACTGGTGACTCACCGCGTTCTTCAGATCCCTGAACTCCTGGACACGTGCTACAAACAAGCGGATGTTTGTCCCTGTGCCCAGTGTGTTTGGTAGGTTCAGGAAAGCGATGATTGTTTCCGCAGCTTTCTGCAACGTGAAAAATAGCGAAAGGTCTGTCATGGGGATGGGTTTTTTCCAGACCTGTGGATTTCTAGATCTGTGGATTGTAAGCCAGGTATGAGAAATTGCCAGGTTGTCAATTCACATGATCAAAGCACAACCAGGTCGCAACATGCAGCAAGTGTGCAAAGGGCCAGCGCAGCTATATCAAGGTCCCTCTGTGAAATCGTGGAGGCAAGGAGCGATGATCATACTGTGCTACGGCCAAGGATCTCTAAGCCATGTGGTCTATCAGCTACCAGACAAATAATGAAACAAATAAATAATGACCAACCGACTATGTTAAAACGAGCATTTGAACAAGCAGGCACGCTTACCAGAATTGTGCCACATGTGCAGGCTGGTAGGTCAAAGGACTGTGCACCACATATCCTTCTTGCAACACACCCATCAACATACCTATTCTGGTTCACAACTTGTTGCAGACCAGCTTGCAGCTGTTTGGGCACGCCTATCAGAGCCGTGTGACATGTGCTTTTCATCACTCGAGCCTACCTCAAGCGGCTGCCCCACGTCACCTCCAAGCGATTGCTGCTGCGCCACTGCTGCTCGGACCGCCTCGGTGAGGTCCATGCCTGCTTACAGGCAGAAAAGTGCTTTCGCACTTTGCCACCGCAGCTAAGATGAGCATGAAAGTGATGCGAGCACCGTCAGCCGGCCTGGGGTCATCATAGTATACAGCTGGCTAGCTACCATCGTTGGTATGTTCTTGCATGCTGACCATCTGCCTCAAGGGCAAAAGTCAGGGGGTAACAAATGGGCGGTACTAAGGAGATAACAAATGGGCGGGGCGGTACCAAAGATGATCGCCTATGCAGCAGAACACCTGCGCCTCACGGTTGCTTTCTTTCTTGCTGAATTCTGAATGGACATGAAGGCAGGTGCGTTCATTATGCCATCTCCTTCCCCCAGGTCACTGGCACGATTGTCGTGTGTTGGCGTCTTGTGTTAGGCCATCTAGCAAAAGACGTACACCTCTTGCTTGCTGTCTGTATAAATGGACATGATGATATGTTCTTCTGTTTCCATCTCGCAGCCATGCACCGTCTTCAACAGGAAAACCTCCCCACCAATCCTGGCATCCGCACCCGGAGGCAAAGACGAGTTGAGCATCTTTGCAAAGTTTGGCATATCTCCGATGCGGACATTAGGCTTCGCGCTCTTGAATGGCTCAGCGGTTGTCCGGTTGCGCGAGGCATTTTGGCTGAATGAGTCAAATCCCAAGCTCAAGCCTCCAAGAGCATGTGCCAGTGCAAGTGCCAACTGCGAAGCAGTCAGAGTAGACCTCGCGTTGTTTGCATGACAGTGCGAGGACTGCCTGTGCGGTTGCCGTCAGAGACCACGTGCCTCATTCTCACTGGTGTTGCTCGCTTGATTCGCGAGGTGTTGAGCCCTTGTGATCACCTATGTACAGCAGCACGGCACAAACCTCACGAGTGCAGAGCAGGATCAGAAACCAGCTGTGGCAAGCCTTGTGCAGTCACCTTGGAGTGTGACATGACCAAGAAGAGAATACCAAGGAACCGCACGGCCGCGAAGTTTCGCCACGGCATGCCGTTCGCATTTGCCTCAAACAATTGAAACAACCCACCACAAAACTGACCGCTAGTGCGACGTCAAGTAGACATGTGCTAAGTGATCGGTTCGCGTCGGTCCTTCCTCTGATCGGCCGCTCCCGAGGCCAGTCTTACTTAAGCCCCATCGGCCCTGACATTTCGCAGTGATCGCTTTACTGGGCATCTTTCTGCCTCGGTCATTATGGATGAGAACCCAACGATTCTCTGTGACTGTCCCTTATCCGACCAAATTTCATTGCGCTATCCACGCGTCGATCGATCTTTGCGGCTCTTTGGCAAAACGGACTACTCCATGATGCAAGTCCTCATCCCAAGTCAGCTTGCTCGTGCGGTGGCGTCTTCTACGCTTTCAAGAGGTTTCTAGTACTTATACCTGCAGTATGTAGCATTGCTGTGGATCCTTTGTCCAACCAGTCACCAAAGCCTCCCATTTGCGGACCTTTGCAGCCCCATTACAAACAAGGCTCTAGCCCTGCCACAAGTATAAATCACACCAAATATAATACAAACAAGGCTCCAAACTCTCGATGATGTCAGGTGTGCGAGTGAGTCATGAGATTCAGAAACCCATCGACGATGAGATGCCTGCAACCTGAACAGCTCGTGGACCACTTGCTGCTGTCATGGCCGCAAGTCCAGTTCCGAACGCGGGCGTTCAGCGTCGTCATACAGCAAGTTCCGAACGCGGGCGGTGATGCCACATCGCTGCCTTTGACGGCTCGCTCTCTTGCCAGGAGAATAGAAACCCCCGCTCTTGATGGCTGATTGATGGCTGCTCTTGTTGCTCTTGATGGCTGACGCTTATGTTGTGCTCGTAGATATGGAGCCCTGCCTGCCAGGGGTTGCCTGTGATGCGTCACAAGTCAGTTGATGCATAGCCCCGCGTATAGAACGGCGCAGAAACAGCACATGGACACGCCCCGACCGTCAGCGCGCCATCCAACACAGGCAGCAAGTTGATACCTTCACTATCAAGGTTGGATTAAATGCCCTCGTCAGCGACCCAGCATTAAAGCAATGCATTGAGCAGACGGTGCGTCACCTTACGCAGCTGCAGTGGAAACGGCCAGGATAGTGCACCTGTACGTGCTACAACAGATCGAACACAACCAGCCCATATATGAGCTAGACCAAACGTTCTTCTACAGGGTTCTGGTATGCGCCACGGGCAGCAACCAGTATGTTGCAAAATGACTGGTACATGTTTTGGGGTTGCAGCGTTTCTGTACCTAGATTTCCACCCCA
>QAXH01001673.1:6636-24781 GCA_004335635.1 Chloromonas sp. AAM2 | reverse complement strand
TGGAGGCCGCACATGCACTGTGACATTGGTGGAGCACGTGCATTGGAAGTGGAGGCCGCACATGCACTGTGACATTGGTGGAGCATGTGCATTGGAAGTGGAGGCCGCACGTGCACTGTGACATTGATGGAGCACGTGCATTCATAACGTGCAGAGCACCCAATGTGTGTCCCTGACAAGACACGTGCTGAATGCACGTACGCGTGTGTCGTTTTGCATGTGCACTTTGGGAGCGCTTTATCACGCCGTAGGACTGAGGACATGATGATGGCAAACAAGCACAATGGCACTGGCGTGACGTTTCAAGTACCTCGGAAACCAACTCTGCGGATCAGAGGGGAGGCAAACGATTGAACGAGTGTGGCAAATCATCCAAACAGGGTAAGGCCTTGCCACGAAAGCGACTCGTTCATTGCGTTTTTGCACAGTTCTCCATGGGACATAACCAAGGAGGTAGAATGCTCTGCACGGCCCAGACGATGATAGTGGAACAAGCCAGGCGGAGGCAGGGGCCGGATCCCTGCCCTGAGCACGATGAATGCTGCTAGAACCATTGGTAACAGGTTCTGAAAAGGGCCGGAAGAAGGGGTAAAAGGACACTACGACACTGCGGGTTCCCAGGTGATCTCTCTCCCCAGTACTGAGGCAGCCCAGCTCAAGTTGACTTCCGAGTTCTAATGAGAGCGGGTCTGTTCTGAGCGGTGTGATCGTAGCATGACAGACCCAGTGGAATTTTGCCATCATGTCCCCTTATACAGAACGCGAGCGGTGTGATGGCCAGATTTCCGCCCGTCGGCTGGCAGCCCGGCCCGCCGACACGCAGCCGGGTCACAAACATCGGCAAGAAGCAACCAAGTCAGAGCCGGCGGGCATCCAAGGGCTCCCTGAGAAAACTTTGCCATTCTCCAGGGCACTTCAAGCAAGAACAACGACACTGGCGCCCATAACAGAGCGACAACAGGCAGGCCCAGACACAACGAGCGTGAACGCTCCAGTACCTGGTGCCTTCCACCACTCCACCTGTTTTGTGTATACTGTTGTCAAACAAGCCATGAAGTTGCAGTGCCTCGAGCTAGGCTAATTGCATCAACAGCTGAGCATGCTCACACACTCACCAGTACACCTCCCCGGACCATGTAAAGGCCATGTAACCGACAACAGCAACAACAATACGGGGCGCATGCTTCTCATGGCATGGTCGGCACTCACCAGCACACCGCACGTCCCCGCCCGGATCGCATACATGGCTGCATGCACATAGGAAGAGCACATCCCATGGCACCCAGCAAAGCTTGATACCCCTATATAGTGTGGTTTGAGAGGGATGCAGAAAACCATCAGATGCCCATCACTTGAGAGCCTCCGTAGATGAAAGTTGAGATGAACACAAAAGGACGAAAGTTTGACATTCTACGTCACTGCCAGCTTCGTGCCTGAACATGCACTCAAGCTAAGGACAGGAAAGTGACTTGACCACCTGGACAAAACATCTACAGGCCTCACCAGGCTTCTGCAGTTACCCCAGCCTCACCACCTGGGTTCTGGCACCAAAGGTGACAGACCTAGATTCAAATCCAGGTGACGACCGGGGTTTCGGACTTAGTACCAGCAGTCCTTGGCAATTTCGTGAGTTTGATCATTCCTTGCTCAGGGTAGGTTAGGGCGGTACACATCCCGTCCGTGTCCTGTGACGGTTTCCCTGATGCAAAGCGCCTTTGACTACCTGCCTTGTAGCCCCCTAGAAAACAATCCCAACCCGAACCCAGTCCTACTCTAGCCCCAGGCTCACCATCCGCCTTCTCTCCCTGCCTCACGACCACGTCTCCTTTGCTGAAGTGCACCACACTGAAACACGGGCACAGCTTACGAACCACCTCGTCCTGAAGCACACAACCGCAGCATACGGTACATAATTCAGTTGTTATGGTGTATGATTATACGATTACATTAGATGCTCGTGTTGCTAGTATCCGATGCATGGTGTGTGTGTACGACTTGTCTTTGGCTAAAGAAGGTGGGTTACACGACTGCTCCTTGCTACGCAGCCGACCACGCACTGGAAATCTATGTATATATAGATATCTCATTTACATCAGGGGGTCCACATGCAGCGAGCGCGAACGCTAGCAAGCCATGCAAGAGACAACCCTGAGCAACAGAAGGCAGCTGCAAGGCACAAAGATTAAAGAACACAGAAGTCCTGACACAAAAGCCACAGTCCGGGTGATGTTGTACTTTGTTTTGGATCGTAGTCCTCATCCTACTTGCTGGAGTTGCACTTACTTGCATGATTTCATCGTCACGTGCTTGAGGCTTACAATGGCCTGACTCGTCACCTACTTTCCCTCCCCCCTTGCTCCTGCTGAGCAGTCCTCCCCGGACTAAAGGCCATGTAAACACCAACACCACCACCAACAACAACAACAACAACATCGTGCACGCTATCTCCATGCAGGTTGTGAACGTCACGTGCTTGAGGCTTGCAATGGCCTGACTCGTGCTCTGAGCCTCACCCTGATCCCCCTGAATCGTACCTTGATCACCCTGATCACCCTCAGCCTGAACCGTACCTTGAGCGGCTTGATTGGCGACAGGGACGCCAGGAAGGCCACCTTGGCTTCAAAGGCAGCGATGTGAACGTCCTCCAACGTCTGCAATTATGTGTGAAAAAAACGTGTGTCCGTTACACCAATGTCACAGTTGGACAGTTTAGCCGCTGTCAGTTACACACAACAAAGCTATGTACTGTGATGATGATGAGTCTTCCTGCAAATCCCCTCCCTTACCCTGCTGTCCACTATACTAATTTTCTCACATAGGGGGCAATTGTCTGTTTAGGTTGAATACTTGTTACTTGCTTTCACATTTTACACTTGCTGCTTTACTTCAAAGGTGCAGTTATCACCTTTTTGTACTCGACCATGGGCAGTCTGAGCAGCGTGACAGTGAGTTCCGCTGCACTTGCGGTGAAGGCACGCCGGCTGCTGCACAGAATCTCCTCCTCGCCAAAGCACGTGTTGGGGCCCTGGAAACCGACCTCTGGGTCATTGCCTGCGCCATCAAGCAAGAAGGGAATCTTCAAATGCACCTGTTTTGTTTTGCACATGTTTGTGTTGTTTTGCACATGTCCACGCAACCCAGGTTTTTGGTGTGCAAGCTGAAAGATGGGAGAAGATCTTTGGTCTGCCCCGCATACGTTGGTCAGGTGCTACGTACTCGCCTGATATGGATGGCTCAAGAAAAGTGGTTTGGTGGCTTCAATGCCGTTCCGACTACGAAAATGTGCAAATGCAAACCCGAGGTTCGTAAATTCCAAAAACTCAAACAGCCAATCACCTGATTCGTAACTGTTACCATCGGGTTCCGAAATTCGCTGACGATTTGGTACTATATATGTATATACAAACTTAGCCAATCAGTGCTGATTGTTGCTTTTTCACTCACTATCATCTGGCTCCCTCTGGTCAGTGAGTACCACGGACCCATCCAGAATCAGGTAATACCAATCAGCTGGGTCCCCGGCGCGGTACAGAGCCTGGCCCAGGTGGAGCTCAACGGAAACTGCAAACAAACCGCCAACTTACAACTGAAAGATGGTATTGGTCACATGATTTTGTTCGATGTGACAACCTGGTCTGTCCAGCGTTGGTGACCAGGAGGTTTTGGGAAATCACGTGACTTGATTTTGTGACACTGGCGTCTGACTGGAAAGCAAATCAGCCCATTCCGCTGGGGGGGAGTGCATGTTTACTCTGCCCAGCCGCTCAACTGGACGATTGTGCAAGGACGTGTTCAGAAATCAGTCGCCCCATTGCGCAAGTTCTTGAGCATTTGGTCACTTGGTGATCTGGCCTACCATCGCTTTGTGACGTGAAGTCTGACGCCCGTCTCAACCATTTGCTGATTTTCAATCAGGTGTGTGTTGCTTGCTTCCAAAGCCCAGTTCTCCTTGCCCTGCACATGGTCGCCTCAAACCAGCTTCACATGACCAACTCACATAGTTGTTGCACGACGCTGTGAACGGCTGGAGGGCTTAAGCCCTTCATGTCTGGAAGAGAAGACACCCATGCTGAGAGCTTCAATACCTGCGTGGTCAATGACGTTGCATGCACCCAGATTCAAAAGGCAGCAGTAGCTGCATGCCTTACGAACTGAACGAACTCCCAGCATGTCTAATCCATTCATGTCCATGCACAACAGCTCGCTGAGAGAGCTGATGAATCCACGTACGGTGCGGGGGGTAACCGTCGCATACAGAACGATGGCGAAGTGTGGCAGACTCACCTGCTGAGGTGTTCGCTTATCTCTTGGTGTGGCCGCAGCCTTTAAAAGGTCTTCATTTTTGTCGTTTGCTTTCGCTGATTGTCGCCGGCCTGTAGGGCTTTCTGGGTCAATCCGAAGCGTGCTGATCATCAGAACAACTGGCAAATCCTTCAAACCCCATCAGTAGTCGCAAGAATCGCGCAGACTGTGCTCATTGCCCGGGCTTGTTTCAGCTGTAGCAGGACCGACTAAACTCAACAAATCTCAAGTGAATCATGGAGTTGCAAAGATGCGCAAGCGTGCGCGAATCAGTGTTTTGCCGTGTTCTGGTGATGTCCAGCGTTTGGCTGAAACGGCTTTTCTCCGTAGTACGGTAACCTTGGCGTGTCGTTAATCCTTCACAACCGCCTATGATGCGTGATGCGTGTGCATGTTTGAGATCATGACCTGCCATCCGACTAACACCAGACCCGCCACTGCACTTACATGGTCTTCATGTGACGAGTGCTCCCTACCGGTGTACTCATGGTCTAAGATTGGACAACACGGTTGTGCACGTGTATCCCTGCTTGAAGAGAGTGAACCTTAGCAAAGGTACTTTTTGCGCCCGAAGCACTACCTGACAAGGGGAGCTGAGAAGTGCTGGTCTAGCTCTACAGTTAGTCTTGACTTGGCTGACTGCACTTGCTGTGAATGAAGTGAATGAATGAGTGAGTGAATGAATGAATGAGCAGCAAGGCTATGCTGCTGCTACGGCTCATGTATGTGCTGGCCGACAGTTCAAAGGCACTGTCAAAGACAGGGTCCTTTGGCAAAGACCAGCTGAACTGCCTTCAACTCCCCCGCCAAACTCTTTGATTCTTCGAGAGTTTTGAGCCCTTTGATCCTTGCACACTGACTTTTGCTGATCCCCTGCATCCCCCGCGAAGCATTTGTTGGGCGTCCCCTCAGCCTGTTTGTTAGCCTGGGCTCCAGACAGGAACAGGCTGAGGTGACCCAAGCCACATCACCCAGAGCAAGCCAGGCCCCTGCATGCAAGCAAATGCGCCGGTTATGATTGAACGACGCTTGAGCCGCGCCAGCAGCATGAGTTGCCAGCGCACTGCAACAGCACGTTGTGACAGTCTCAGCAACAGCACCCCGGTCATCTGGTCCAAACCTGCCTATGCCGCGGGCTTTCCTGTTCCGCATCTGGCTGTTGCGCATCTGGCTCAGACACTTCAGCAAGCTACCACCTCCAGATTGCAGTTAGCGGTTGCGATTATACACGTGATGAGCCCAAACTTGACAAACTTGAGAGGCTCGACCTGGCAGTGCTATGACCTCTCCTGTGCCACCTCCCCAACAGTTCCACCGCCCTCTTCGGATCATGTCGGTTGCATGATCGACCACGCAATCCCAGATCTGTGATTACGGGAGTCAGCCCGTTCTTCTGAGGATGAACGAACAGCCATACTGCAAACAAAGCACCAATCGATAATCCTTGGAGTTTGTCCGCGAGAAGCCCTAGCCTCTCCTGAAGCGAATTGCCCATCATGGGGGACTTGCTGCAGCAGCTGCCGCAACTGGAGGCCATGTGCGAGCGCCTCTACATGGCACAGGCAAGTGGCGATGCATGATCCACAGCCAGTAACTCTTCAGACCCATGCGACTCTGAACCCTACTGGCTTTTTGCTCCTGCCCGCAGAGCCAGCAGGAGCGGTCACAGGTGGAGGCAATGCTGGGTGTCTTTGGAACGTCAACGGAGTATGTTGGCCATCTGAAAGTGAGGGCCAAGGCACCCAAGCTGTGGCATGCACGGCCACATGTCACAAGTTTTGCAGTCTGGCAATCTCAGTTTCAAAGTCTGACAGGCGACGCATACAGCTGCAGGCTACGTCTGCCACGTACAGAGGTGTGAGCTGTGCCTAGTGGTTCTGCTTCAGCGTGTTGTTCATGCTGTGTCACCCATGCAGACGATCTTGGATAACTCGTCTTCACCGTATGCACAGCACATGGCAGCGACCAACTTACTCAAGCTTGCAACAGAGCACACCCTCAGGTACGTGGGACGTGGCATGCACAGGGATGCACGAGCCAGGAGCTATGCATAGCTCATCATGTCAGCCGAGGTCGTGCCAGGCTAGGCACAGGCCTGTGCTTTCTTGTCTGCTTAATGCCACAGCAACTGGAAGCATGCAAAGCTGTGTGCTTTACCTGTGGCTGTTATCAGCATGGGGCGTTCCCGGTCCTACGCTGGGGAAGTCTTGCAAACCTCTTGCTACCAACGTGATGGTCAGGCAGATGCATGCAGACATGCACGCTGTTGCATGAGCAATACGAGCTGTCCCGAGCTGCATCGTATACCTTAGGAACGTAGCAGGCCTACATGTTACTAGTGCATGTTATTGTCACACGTTGTTTGTCAAGCAATTCATCAAGCTTGCCAGTGCCAGTTCATGCCGATACGCCCAATTGCTCCCATGCTCACAGTGCCCAAGTCCGGACAGAGATGAAGCACTACTTTCTGGCGTATCTGGACAAGTAAGTTCGACATGCTGCAACAAACTGTCACACATGCAAGCAAAATTAAGGCCGTGGTTTTGTGCTGTATTGACGTTGTGCATGTGCATATGTCGAGTGCTGACGACAAATGTGCATGGGCATGCAAGCACCGCACGCATGTACCGCTGACAGAGGAGAGTTTAGTATGACACGTGGCAAGACAGCATCGTCATTCAAGACTTTGATTCATTGACCGCCAGCTCATGGAATCTATACGACTTTATCTATACGACTTTTGCAAGGGACAGAGGGTACAGCAACTTTCTGCAAGGAGTAGCGGTGCGGATTGCTTCTCAGTCTGCCAGACATTGACGCAGCAATTGGATGTTGATGTTGCCGCCATGGAAATCAGTGTTAGGCTATCACCGTTCCTGAAGCACAGTGCTTCAAAACCTCGCATGTGCTGCTGGTAGAGCACGTTGGTTGATGACACGTAAACAAGGCTGTTGTCATTGTCATGTGTGACATGTTGTCAAACACGGATCAGCTGTTGCAAATTCCGTTGACCACTGAGCAGTTGTTGATGTTTGGGCCAACATTTAGAGCAGTTTCAGCCTGAGATTGCCAGGCAGCAACGACAGTATGTTGTGCCGTCCACCTCAGTGCAATTTCAACATTAACACAGTAGCTTGTCCACGTTCCTGGCTGCAGCAAGGGCGCTGTGCTGCAGCACTTTGTGGTGGTCCAGTTGGTGCAGTTGCTGTGCCGCACCGTTAAGCTGGGGTGGTTTGACCACGACAGCCACCGCACCATCGTGGATGAGTGCAAGGCCCTGATGAGCAAGGGTGCAGCGCACTACCTCCTGGCGCTAAGGATACTCAACATGCTAGTGCAGGTCAGACAAACAGGGGCCCTGCATGCAGGGAGGGGCATTTGGTGCAGGAGAAGGATTGGGCAGGCTGCTGCTCAGGTCACAAGCGCAGATTCATGTTTCAAACTCGTTACCTGACGGTACGCAGGATACTCAACATGCTCGTGCAGGCCAGACAGGAAAAGGAAATTATGGGCTGATGGAGAAATTATGGAGAGGGCTTGTGCAGAGGGGGGATCGTAGTGCAGAGGTGGACAAGGATGGGGCAGGCTGGTGCGTAGCCTGCATGCAACTTTCAGGGGCTGTTACCATCCAGGAGGCTAGGCTAAGGCTGTTGGTTGGTCAGCCAAGCGGGGATTCAGTCCAGGTGCTGCTTGGAAGCCAGTGCATATGGGCCACCAATGTGGGCTGTGATTTATGTGTATATATGCACTGGCCTAGTTTAAGGGTACACTCATGATCCAGAGTTTCATTCACTTCTTTGCCGCCACATCTGCTTTGCTTGGGAGGTGACACAAGCCGCTTTAAGTGAAAGCCGGGAGATGTCAATGACCAGTTGATTTGTCGGTGAAGTATGGGGTATGTTCATCGTGAAGGACACACCTCTGCTTGACTGTGACCTCAAAAGCGGTGTTGGTCTCAGTGTAGGTGACACTCATGGTATTCTATTCCTTTGGTATCTATGTTACAGCAGCCTTCACCTGATGATTGCACGCATGCAGGAGATGAACACCCCCACCCACGGTCGCACCCTCACCCAGCACCGTAAGGTGGCGGTCAACTTCCGCGACACCGTGCTGCTGCGAGTGTTCCAACTGTCCCTAACCGCCCTGTCCGACATGGCGTCCAAGGGGGCGGACAGCAAGCTGAAGGAATTGGGCCTGCAGCTGTGCTCGCTGTGCATCTCCTTTGACTTTGTGGGCACGTGTCTGGATGACTCTTCAGAGGAGCTGTGCACCATACAGGTGCGGAAGTGGCATGGGTCGGGTCGGGTGTTCGAGCTTACAGCTTGGTTGACTGAAAAGGGCTGGCTGAAAAGGGCTCACCGAGGGTTGCAGTGCTGCATGTGCTGAAGACAACTCAGACCATCTTTTGTGCTAGTGACGAGCCGTTTTCCTGAGTCAAATGCCAAAAGACACGCGCAAGGCATGCTAAAGACACACAACTTGGTACGTCGCATGTGCAGGTGCCTAGCCCCTGGCGCACTGCAGTTGAGGACCCCTCCAGTGTTCAGCTACTGCTAGAGTACTACGCATCCACCACACCCCCACTTAGTAACACAGCGCTGGAGTGCCTGGTGGGTGCAAGGGTCCACTGCATGTGCTTAAAGCTGTGACTGACAGGCGCAGCCATGTGTGGTTAAGCCATCTGTGGTTTACCGTATTGCTCCAAACTAACTTGCGAGAAAAATAAACCTCGAAAACCAATTAGGAGCGCAAAGCCAAGTCAGAAACGGTTCGCAACCAACTTTTACGAATTGGCCTGTTAACTCGCAGACCAGTTAGGCTCGCAAACACAATGATCAAGACAAAGACTGACGTTGAAAACAGGTCTCGTCCCTGCCCTGTCAATCATGGACAGTCGTAGGCTGTCTGGCAGTGGCTTTGTTGAGTGCAGTTGCTTGAGAAGGCTTGCGACGTCAGAAGAAATCGCATGTTGGTTCGCAAAGTTACCGATGCTAAAAATGTCATTTCGCACCATCACCCCTTTGCCGGTTCGCAAACTAGTATGGAGCGCAGACTAGTTTGGAGCAGTGGCCTCAACAGGCAAGGGTCCACCGAATGATGAGGCGGGCAGGTTTACGGACTGACGCATGCAATGGTCGTGCAATGGGCGCTGGCAGGGACTATACTGTAAGGCCCATAATCCCATATACTATCATAACTATACTAAACTATCATGTTTTGCTCACATTGCTCAGAGTGCACCTGAGGTGTAGATCAACACCCACACGTGCCCCTTGCCTTGTAGGTACGGCTGGCCAGTGTCCGTCGCAGCCTGTTCAGCAGTGACGGCGAGCGCGCCGGTTTCCTGAACCGCCTGGTGGCGGGCACCAGGGAGATCATGCGCACCAAGCGGGGCCTCAACGAGCACGACAACTACCACGAGCTGTGCAGGCTGCTGGGGAGGCTCAAGACAAACTACCAGCTCAGCGAACTGGTGAGTGTTGGGAGCGCTCAAGCAGTACTATCATAACAGTGAAGTGGCAATCCTCATCATCATAACAGTGGCTTTTCATGATTTAACCCACGGTACTGTAGCTAGACACAATATCTCTCCAAAAAGTGGCAATGCCATGGATGAAGGGAACATAACGATCCAAAAGGCAGGACTGTTGGAGGGTAATGATGCGAAAGGCATGGATTAGGGGGGTTGCATGTTGGAACACTTGAGCAGTACTTCACTGTTAGTGGTAAGGAGGTTAAGAAGCTGTCCAGTGAAAGAGCAAGCTGTGCATGCCCTTTGCATGGGCAAGGGCGGAGCAGCGCCAAAGTGCGGTCTTGTGGCCTTTGCTTTGAAAACCTTGACCATCATGGTGGAGATTGGATTGAATTTAGAGTTACCGTGCGTTTGTTTTTCTGTTGCTTGGCAGTTGTCAGGAAAGGTGAGGAAGATTTTTGAGCTGGATTGTCTTGTAGCCTGCAATTACATCGGGTTGGGCAATGAGGACATCTGTATTATGTAGGTAGTGTTTTACATGGTGTTTCATGTGATGTCATTTCCGTTTCCAGGTGGCTGTGGACGGCTACACAGAATGGATCCAGCTCGTGGCGCAGCTCACTATAGAGTCCCTCAACTCGTGGCAGTGGGCATCAAGCAGCGTGTACTACCTACTAGGTAGGTTTTGTGGGTGCCAAGATATTGCCGATTGCGCATGTTATGGATCACGAAACCGTTTAAGTGTTTGGACTGCAGCACTGTTCTCAGAGAGTCATGCCTTGGGCGAGTCTGCAAATGTCATGTAATGATATGGTGATTGTAGTTTTTGTGAGAATTCAGTCTGATAGTTGATGTGGTGTAATCCAGACTATCTGTCTGGCGTAGTGCAGCCAGGCTTAGACGGCGTGCTGAGAGCAAGGAAAATTTTGGCTGTAGGCTGCACATGCTCCACTGCTTTTTCCCCCCCGAACCATAGGTGTCTGTACTTGTGCGTTTTGGCCAGTCCGTGCATTGTCCACTCCACGTTCAAGTCGCTGATGACACTGCCTTGCCTTTTGTAGGCGCAACACGCTTTGCTGTCAAGCCATGCACTGCGTCTCTTACAATCAAGTGAAATGTATAGCAGTATCTTGGTGTTTGCCTTGCGTAGGCCTGTGGAGCCGGTTGGTCTCCAGCATGCCCTACCTCAAGGGAGACTCGCCCTCCCTGCTCGAGTCAAACGTGCCCACCATCACACAAGCATACGTAACAAGCAGGTGAGAGGCAGAGGAGCAGCTGCAGGTGAGGACAAGAATATGGGAGCAAAACATGAGGAGAGGGTGGACTCGGAAAAACTCTAGCTGGCAGAGAACAGCGCGCAGGTAAAGGGCGGCGCAGGGCAGGGCAGGGCAGGGCAGGTAAAGGGCAGCGCGCAGGTAAAGGGCAGGGGGTTTGAGGTTGGAAGTAGATGTTGCCAAGAGGTTGCTGGCGGTTTAGGAACGGTCAGTAGATGGACAGAAGTTCCAAACCTGTCATACTGACCACAGCTTTAGTAGCTGGGGTGTGTGCATGGTGCACTTTGGTGGCGTAGTAGAGGACATGCCATGTGATACCGAACTTGACACTTGCCACATGTCTTCATGTCGTCATCATCATTATCATGTTGCGATGATGTTGACGTTCCAATGATGATGTGATTCACACTCTGGTTGTCTCATTTGTAGGCTTGAGAGTGTGCGTGTGGTGCTTAGCTCCGGGGGAGGCGTGGAAGACATGCTGGACAGCGAGGAGGCCTTGGCTGAACAACTGGACGCCCTGCCCTACCTGGTCAGGTTTCAGTACGACAAGAGCGCCACGTATTTAGCTACGCTGCTGGACCCCTTGCTAGAGGCGATATCACAGGTTCGTGGTGATTCAAACAGTTAGTACCACATATCACATATTACAAGTAATAAGTGTTTGATTACAGAGCTTATGGCAGTGTGGAATGGTCCTAATTAAAAGAAGCAGTCAAAACAGGTGTAAGAACACAGTGCAGGGGTCAAAACCAATTTCTCAAGCAGCAGTCATCAATAATAGGACCTGCTGCCAGTCAGCGGCTGATAAGCAAGACAGCTCGATGCAGGTCAGCTTGACTTCTGTCAGTTGTGCGCTACCTGGCTTGTTACTTTCCTCTCCCGTTCCCCCCGCACAGACCCTTGGGCCACCCTTCAGTTAGCCATCATCAATTGTTCAAGCATGCATGTGCAGACTACCTGACTTCTTTGTATTCGTGCAGGCGCGCACCGCACCCCTGGTCAGCCTTCAGTTAGCTGTGCTCGAGGGGCAGTTGACATGGCTCGTGTACATCATCGGCGCTCTCATCAAGGGGCGGCTCAGCGCAGCGGGCAGCGAGGCGCATGAAACACTGGACGGGGACTTGGCAGCGAGGGTACTGCAGCTGCTGACCATTGTGGATGAGGGATCGTTAGCACAGCGGTAAGCATGATGTCACTAACGTCAGCACTAGTGGAAAGGTGCACTGATGGTCAGGTGCATTAGAACAAACCAGGTATGTATGTCGCCCGGGCTGGGGTGAAACCAATCACACTGGTGCATTGGGGTTGGGTGCACTGGATGAGGGCTTGGCGAGAGGATTGCAGCTGCTGACCATTGTGGATGAGGGATTGTTAGCGCAGAGGTGGGTGGCTGGCTGGGCACCAACACTACATTCACAATTGTGTGTAAGAGACTCTTATTGGGTGGATCTATCTATGTGTTTGTTCGTATTGAGTCAGGCGAAGCCAGGGTTGAGGGGCTCCCAGCACCTGGGAGTTTGGAAAGGAATCATGTCATGTGCAGCAGGGTAGGTCCACCTGCTATCATTTGTTTTGTTCACAGCATGCCTGAGTGCTTTCAGATGCGGTGCTTTGGGATGATTGGCAAGATCAAACCATTTGAGCGCTTTGGGATGTGGTGTGCTGATGGTGTCACCGTATTCATCCACACCCCTGCACTTCAGGTACTCGGAGGTGTCCCGTCAGCGGTTGGACCAGGCACTGCTCTACTTCTTCCAGTGTTTCCGCAAGGTCTACATCGGCGAGCAGGTGAGGCAGACCCATGCATGCACCAGGTACATGCATACGCCCGCACACACCGGCATGCATGGCATGCCAAGCAGGACTTTCAGGTGCGCATGCATTCTTGCAAGCACAGGTGCATGCACATGTGTTTGACAGGTGGTGCACAACCTGATGCATCATTTTGACGGACAAGCGACGATCCGGACGATGCCAACCCTTATTGTCAATAATAAATTACTGATGTAAGGTGCCTGCTGCTCTGTCCAGGTCATGCACAGCACCAAGGTGTACAGCCGTCTGTCCGACCGGTTGGGCCTGGTGGACCACTCGGCCCTCCTCTCAGCCATGCTGGCAAAGCTGGCCAAGAACCTCACTGTCTACGCACAAGTAGAGCCGCTCATTCACTCCACGCTAGCGTTATTCCAGGTGGGGCCCGCGAAGTGAAGTCTGTTGTTTCTAGCATCGTTGAGGGTTTCATTAGTTTCAGATCAGATACAAAACCTTGCGCGAGAACCCGATCCAGAAGTTGACCCAGAAATTGACCCAGAAACCACATGCATTTGCTAGATCAAAACAATGCAGGCACTTGCACGTGGCAGTTGGTAATGAGCGGGTTCGGCTGAACTCGGAAATTTGTTTTGAATTCCAAAGTTCTGCTAAAGGTTTCATGAAGGCCCAATCAAGCTATGCTTTGAAAGTTTAACGATAAGTTTAATGATAAACGCTCCCTGAAGTCTGTCCGGAGTCTAGGATCGCCGTTGGGATCGCCGTTAGGATCGCCGTTGCCTCTGTTCAGGACCATCCCAAGCAAGAGCCACATTCGCATGCTTCTTGCCTTGCCTTTGTCCTGTTCACAGGACCTTGCTGTTGGCTACATGAGCAGTAAGATGCTGATAAAGCTGGACTGCTGCGCCTTCCTCCTGGCCCACCACACGGCAGAGTACTATGCTTTCCTTGACGCACCGGCAAACACACGCAACAGGTACAGGGGCCGTCAACAGGGCCTCAACGGAAGATCTGCAGTTCCAGTGACTTTTGACAGCTACAGTTAAAAACAGTTAGATATCTATCACCCAGAGCAAATCAAGGCAATCACCAGACTGCCAGTGGGCCAGGGCGGTATGCATCCATCCTGTCCCGTGTCCTTTGACGGCTTCCCTTATGTAACAAATCAATCCATGTGCGCTGATCTCATTGCCCACAGGTCCACCTTCTACAGCACACTGGCACGATTACTGTTCATGGACGAGCAGCCGATGTGGTTCAAGACATTCGTAGCGCCCATAAACCAGGTAGAGGGAAGGCGCAGTGCGATACCATTTCAGGTTCAAGATCATGTGGAAAAGCACCTGGAGTTTTTGGTCTGTATCATTGCAAGCTTCGAAACCACAATGTGCAAAAAGCCATTTGATGATGATGACGCAGGAGGGCAGATAGGAAAGCCACACACTGCGACTTTTGCTTCCTTTTCGTGTGATCTCCCACTCTTTCCTTTTTCGAACTCTTGTTCTACTTGATCCTCTGTCGTTTCCTAGTGGCCGGCTGCGTCAGCAGCCCAAGCAAAGCATGAGAATGCAATCATCACAAACCTCACATGGCACTACCTGGAGCACTGGGCAGCAATAAGTTGTCTGTTGTGTACCTTAAGACATTGGGAGCTCAATGATTGGGCTGCATGCCTGCGCCCTCCTACACGTATTGATAAGCATGTCCGCCGCCTGCCCGCCCACGGCCCCGGCCGCCACCCTGCCTCATGCATGGAAACTGCAGAGCCATATGTAACAAAGAGAGAGAGTCCATACCATTGTTCAGGCGCACCGCAGACCTGTTCAGATGATTACCCGCATTGCGCACCGACCATGCATTGTACTGCTGTTGGTTTCGCTGCTGGCAGGTGCTGCTAAGCATGTCGGCCGCCTGCCCGCCCACCGCCCCCGCCGCCACCCTGCGCGCCAGCGTGCCCCAGGCGACTGTCGTGGGCCTGTTCCGGGACCTGCGGGGCATCGCTGCAGCCACCAACAGCCGGAGGACGTACACGCTCATGTTCGACTGGCTCTACCCACAGCACTTCCCGCTCATACTCAGATGCCTGGAGGTGCGTGCAGGTTGTAACGTCAGAACCCAGCAGCAGCCCTGTGCAGCCGTGCCATTAGGGCCGTTTGTTTGCTACAACTCATACATTCTTAGCACTGATTCTATAGGTCCACCTGCTATCGTTTTCATGGTTGTGCACAATCGCAATGAAAATCCAGTAGCTGCCATCACCATGTGGGTGGTCGCTACCTGACATACTGTGATTTTGCAGCCTGCAGTCATCATCGGCACGGGATAGAACGGCTTGGCCGGGAAGGTTTTTCTTGTTTCCAGTCTTCTGCCAAGTCTATGCATGGCCGTTTTGAACCCCTGCCCCGCCCCCATCCCTCCCAAGCAGAAGATTGAACTCGCATGTGGCTGTGGTTGCGCTGCTCAGGCTTGGTGTGACTGTCCTGCCGTGACCACCCCCTTCCTCAAATTCATGGCGGAGTTTGTGTTCAACAAGAGCACTCGGCTGACCTTCGACGCGTCGTCCCCCAACGGCATCCTGTTGTTCAGGCAAGTGCTCCACCTGAGATCAGGGTCAAGTTAGGTGAGGTGGAGGAGGTCACTCCAAAACGGACCCTTACGCCAGCAGCCAATGGTTGAGGTTGCTGGTTGAATTCCCACAAGTGGGAGGCATCGGATAGCTCCGATAGGGGGGGATGGGTGCCTCCATATGGTGGTTGGGTACATGCTGCTCGGCGTCCTTTATCACGCTAACCGGCGTCCACTTTACCTTTACTCTTACAGGTGAATGCTGTAGGCCTTGGCAGCTGGTACTCATTCTCATGTGGGCACTTCAACGTCACTCGTTGAGTTGCGACTTGTGTCTGCAGGGAGGTGTCCAAGATCATCGTGACGTATGGCAAGCATGTGTTGGGCCCCGGAGCCACCAGCACACCTCCCTATGACACAAGGTGAGGTTTGACCTGCTGCTGGGAAAGTTGGAAAACAGGTCTGGAACCCATGCCGAGTGTTTTGGTCGAGCACAATTATCATCATCATCATCATCATCATCATCATCATCATCATCATCATCATTATCGTCATCATTACATGGTGGTCACAGGTTCTGCCAGAGCTTCTGCCAGAGCTTTGCTGCACAGTTCTGGTTCTGCCAGAGTTCTGCCAGAGCAGCATGTATGTATAAGGCGCAAAACAGGCGAACAGAGGAGCTTCAATTGAGTCCGTTTCAGCTGGTTTGTTGTGCACTGCTCCGCACGTGTCAGGTACAAGGGCACGTGGGTGTGCCTGCTCATGCTGGCGCGGTCAATGAGCGGCTCATACGTCAACTTTGGAGTGTTCGACCTCTACAACGACCCTGCACTCAAGGTGTGAACGCAACCTTTGCGTCGTTTGATACGTGCATTTGATTACATAGGTCATTGTTTTGTTACATTATTTTGTTACATTATTTTGTTATGAACCTCCCTGGTAGCTGTGCCATTTGATTTTAGCCTGGGCATCCTGCCTTTCTCAAAACGTCTTGTTGCCAAGATTGGTCAGGGCGGTGTCCATTCCGTTTGCTGATGCCAAGAGAGACGTGTTTGCTCATGCTATGGGGGTTCGTGCCCGTTGGTGTCCATGTGACGCAGGACGCATTGGACATGGCACTGCGCATGGTGTTAGCCATCCCCATGGCTGATCTCGTGGCGTTCCGCAAGCTCAGCCGTGCATGGTTCAGCCTGACGGAGGTCCTGGCACATGCACACACAGGGACACTCGTGCAGCAGGTGGGTTCTGAGACTGAGAACAGCTTGTGCGCTGCCGCGTGCACTGGTGCACCCCTATCAGTCCCAACTTTTTCACTGCTGGGGCCCTGACTCCTTCGAACTGGCCAAAACCCTTCAGGCGGGCAATCGCCATGTCGCGTCAATTCACGAATGGATTCAGCATTGTTGCGTTGCTGTGTGTATACCTACCACTATTCGTGATTGGGTCGGATGCCGTACTCATTCTGCACGTGTCCGACCTTGTAAATGTGTCCGATGCTACATCCAGCGTGTGTGTGGGATTGCACTGCTTGTCGCAAGGGCGTACATTCACTTCGTTCGCATTTGCTACGAACTCTTCTGTGGCCTTGTTTACATAGGCCATGTTTATGTAGTACACCTGGATGACCCACACATTGCATGCGCCCTAGCCTTTTCTCACCAAGGGAAGTGAAAGCGGTGACAAGTGCTGCACTCCATGTTCAGGACATGACCACGTTCAATTTCCTGCTGACCTCCCTGGACGTGGGCCTTAAGTCCCTTGACATGGCCATCAGCAGCAGCTGCGCAGCGGCACTCGACGCAATAGCAGCCTTCTACTTCAGAAACTGTGTACAGGTGTGGCCTGTTCTGGTTACAGTAGGGTTGGTATTGGGCCATATGGCCATCAGCAGCAGCTGCGCAGTGACATTTGATGCGATTGCAGCCTCGTACTTCAGAAACTGCGTACAGGTGCAGGCTGGGTTGTATGCATCAGCAGCACCACCACCTCACCGAGTATACCACTTCACAAAACGGAGTATTCAAAGTCCGACAGCCCAAAACAAACAGAAAGGGGCCTCACGTCCGCTGTAGCAAGCTAATGTCAACAAGATTCTGACATTCAGTCGTCTCAAGTGCTGCATCCCAGCTTATTTTCACGGGGGAGCGGGCGTATAAGGGCTGCAGGTGTACAAGGGCTGTGCTTTGTAACGTAATGCTGGAAATGTGACAAGACCTTGCTGTGTGCAGGGGCCTGAGAACACGCCGCCCCCCGGGTCACGGGAAATAGCAGAGCACGTGAGGGCCGCCCCACACCTGTTCACAGAGGCACTCAGGTGACATGGCTGGTCCGAGGTGTCGATGATTCATGGCTTTTCGCCTAAGGCAGATTGAGCGCTTGAGTCGCAGCCCCGGCAGTCTGCAGTAGGCGAAAAGTCTATGTGGAAAATGTCAGAGGACACGAGAGACATGTTAGATGGGATTGACCATGGTGGTCCTGGATGTTGCATTCATGACTGTTTGCAATGCTGTGTCGACCAAACAATGCAGCCGCTTAGCGTCGGCCTACATCACTCCGCTATGTAGTGGATGGACTTCTAGTGTGGGTCAGCATCTCACATGGCTTTTTGCATACTGCGGTTGCGTACTTGTAGCGCAAGGATCAGTGCAGGTGTCATCACGTGCTGGTCCTTGTCATAACGTGCTGGTCCTTTGCCGATCCTTGTCATCACGTGCCGATCCTTGTCATCACGTGCCGATCCTTGTCATCACGTGCT
>QAXH01001669.1:0-24513 GCA_004335635.1 Chloromonas sp. AAM2 | reverse complement strand
TGCCACACATGCCAGACGGACAGACTGAGATGATGATGCATGCCACACATGCCAGACGGACAGTCTGAGATGATGAGCATGCTGAACACAGGAGCATATGTCAGCACGGCTGGCGGTGTTGTCCAACAAGGTCTCTTATCGATCTTTATCATTGTCCACCACCTGTAAACACTTTCTGCCGCTGTTTCAGGTTCGCAGTCCTCCTAAGCCCGGGCCCTTGCTTTTAGTCATGGATCTTCCCTCCCCACTGCACCTGGACACCTTGAACGTACAGCCCGGGCTGCTCGCGCCTTGGATGGACGCCACAGAAACGGCTGAACCAACGGCAGAAACGGCTGTAACAGAAAGCGTTGCTGGAAAGCGCCTCAAGGCTGGCCCAATGACAGGTGGACAATGGGGTGTTGGGTCATTCGCAACAACGTGCAAAATTGATATGCCTTGCGACAGAGGGATGTTAGGCAATGTTGGTTTGGGCGTTTTGGGGACGAACGGGTGTGGCATCATGGTGCGCTGACCTGGTCCCGGTCTGGAGGAGAGAGTGGAATGACATCGTGGGCCAAATGCCCAACTTGATAGCTTGGTTGTTTGTGTTCAGACAGACGGTTCTGTGGTTTGACTGGCTGACTGAGCGGCAGGCTGGCTGACTGGCTGACTGACTGACTGACTGCCTGGATGACTGCCTGGCTGATTGTCGGCTGACTGCCTGGCTGATTGTCTGACTGCCTGACTGCCTGCGTGACTGACTGACTGTCAGGCAGCCTGTCTGACTCGCCATTCGCCTGCTTGCTCTCCCAGGTTCGGCTGCGGACATCAGCGGCCGGTTGGTTGTCATGGCGCACATGAGCCCTGCGGGGCTGGCAGGCAGTACGGCATACCAGCAGTGGATGGCAAGTCTGGGGCCGCATGTGAAGCATGTGATGGTCAGTCTGGGCGCCACTGCATGCACACTCAAGCGCGCAACCACACTACAGGTGATTGGGGGCAGGTGCATGGGAGGGGGTGTGGCAGGGTCAATGAGGGTTGGGTCAGGCACATCAATGGAGGCGGCATAGTTCAAGGCATCTCCATCTTTCTTCGTCTCTCGTCTGCCATCCCCAGTGATCAGGTCAGGCCAGGGGCAGCTTAGAGTAGGATAGGATAGGATATAATAAGGTTTATGGACGCCTTGGCTCTGGTCATCAGCATCATGGAGCAAAAATCTTGTCTTGGAACTGTCCCATCTGCCCACCATCACCGCCAGCTCACAATTCGTCTATCATAATCTCATGTTCAAAACGGTGCTTGGGGCAAGTCTGCAATGACTGCCTTCTGCTTGCAGCTCGCTTGGCCTTATTTTCTTAAGTGCCCCGTTCTCTCGCTTCCTTTCCACCCTCTAACCGGAGTACATGCCTGTCCCTGTCCACAGGCCAAGTTGAACTGCATCAGTCCGCTCCTGTTCCCCATGCTCCAGTCTCCCTCCACCCAGCCCCCCATTCCCATCATCGGCCCATCGGCCCTCGCACACCAAAGCAACCCAGCAGGAGGTACGGCTAACGGCGCCTTGCAGCACCCTGCGGCCAACACTGGTACTCAAACTCAGGTAGGCAGGCGATCTGGTGAACGAGACATGGCTGTCAGTCCTCACACACTCGGGTAATTTCAGCCCAATGGGGCGGCAGTTGATGCAACAAGCAGTGCTTCGTTCCAGCATTACTCACCGTTATCCCTTGTCATATAACAAAGGCACAACAAGGACACAACTTCCCATTTCACGAGTATTTGAGCCAATAATCTCTGTTCTAACACTGCCGCACTGACCGTCGCTACCAACAATTCTGAAGTGTGTCTAGGTACATCGTGAACTCGGTTATGTATACATAGCAGTGTACGTGACATCACTGTTATACATCGTACACCATCAACTGATATGCAGGTAGCGCCTTAAGTGTACAGTTGTATGGCACTGATCCATTCACGCGCTTGTGTCCTGACACAGGGCAAGAAGACCTCTGGCAAGGCTAAGGCAGGCAAACAGCAGCAGCAGCAGCAGCAGCAGCAGCAGCAGCCATTGTCAGACGTCAGCATTCCCCACCCTGGAGGTCTTCAGCCTCAGTACGCCCAGGTGTGTGCATGCGAGTGTGCGTGTCTTTTGCACATCTGTGCCTCTGACAGGGCACTGCATGCTCGCACTGGCATAGACGCATTCCTCCCCTCATGCATGTCACATGAGTGTGCCCATGTACCTGTCTATGCGTATCTGTCTGTATGCCTGTTTGTACCTGTACTTGTACACACTGATCCTGACTCCTGGTCGGATTCTACCTTGGTTGGCCGTGATGACCTAACAAACCCTGGAATTAGTCACAATTTGCTGCGCACCAGCGACACTTTTCGCCTATCCTTAGTCGGACTTCTGCAGTTAATTTCTGCCTGAAATGTGTCAGTATGTGTTTCATATGTGTTAATCCTATCCTTAGTCGGACTTTCTCTTATTTAACAGTTGAAATCTGCCTGAAACGTGTCAGTGTGTATTTCATATGTGTATGCAGGTGCCAGGTCTGGCACGTGAGCAGGCAGTGATGGGCACGTGTCTGCTCAAGTACCGGCTGACGCCTGTGGCCACTCAGGGACTCGACCTAGGAGAGGTGAGGGAGGGGCGCGTCTGCGGCGTGTGCAAGGCTGGGCACAGCACCACAAAACAATGCTCTGTTGAACTCTGTTGTCCTGCCCCTCCCAGCGCCTAGAAGAGAAGGGGTACATGATTGTGTATAGACAATAGACCAAGATACTGTACGTGCTTTCAATCAACATGAGGTTTTTGAACAATACTCATTTTTTCAGAACAAAACACAAGGGGCAGTTTGGATTCATTTTGAACACGAGACTTTACACGAGACCTTTTAGGCATCAGTTTCCAACTCGTGCACAGCGTTCCTCAGTGTCTGCTGCACACAGAGCAGTTTAGGTATTTTCGGACACGACCTCCCATGAGCCCGGCCGGCAATCAATTATCAAAACACGAGACTTGACAGGAGGCCGTCCAGCAATAAATATTGAAACACGAGACTTTACAGGAGGGCCAAGATGAATCAATCAGCTCGTATTAATACGATGGTAGTCAGTTTGCTGGATTGTCACCCATTCAGGCTTGGTTTGCTAACGTTGTTTACGGAGCTGAAGCAAATGACGACAAGCACTTTTGCACCTGCTTACACTGTGTTGTCATCACAAGGGTTTGTACAGTCACAGTTTCACGTGTGCGTATGCTCACTGCTTGCAATCCTAACGTCAGCTATGTGTTGTATTTGCACGTGTTCTCATCACAGGTAGTGGCTGAAATAGATCCCTTAGCGGTACGGGCAGAGTACACGACAACCGCAACGGAGGTTATTCAGCTGGCTCGGTCAGCGGTCGGGGCGGCTGGCGGTTTGGAAGAAGCTAACACAACCACAGTGCGTGAAGCAGGAGCAGCAAGCACAGCACAGAAAGCGATGCAGGCAGCAGGAGCAGGGCCAGGCAAAGGGGCAAGGGAAGGGGAAGGGCCGGCAGACATGGAAGTGGAGGGTGTGGCTGTTCGAACATTGTTGGCTAACAGTGGCAATGACGTCGCACATGAGGCTGCTGGCAAGTCAGTGGTGGCGAATGGTGGTAGTGGTAATGGTGCAAGTGGCCATGTGGAGCAGGAGGAAGGAATGCCAGAGTGCTTGCGGGGTCTCAGCAGGTGCGCATTGCCAATTCAGCAAGCTGACTTACAATTGGTTTTTCAGTGCTCAGACGGTCCCTATTGTCTCTGCCCAGATAGCCACGTATGTTGTCAGTTTTCACTAACACGCCCCTCATCGCCCTGCGGCTGCACGTTTGCGTTTCGTTCTGCACCTCAGGCCCACCTACTATCGCTCTGCCATGCTCAAAGCGCTGCTTTCGACGAACCTGCACTGGCCATGTAATGCTGCTGCCTTGCCCTGTGTGCCCATCACGCCCATAGCTTACATCCGGACAAGATCCGGAAAAGATGACCAGATCAATCCACTTGGTTCTCTGTCCTCTCAATTACTTATCTGCCCGTACACATGCTCCACACTCATGTTTCCTTCTGCAGGCACGAGTGCGAGGTTACCTTCCTTGGCACTGCCAGCAGCCAGCCGTCCAAGTACCGCAACGTGACATCCATTTACGTGGACATGTTCGATAGGGGTGGATTGCTGCTGGACTGCGGGGAGGACACGCTCGGGCAGCTGAAGCGAAGGTGAAAGAGACTGGATGCATTCCGCTGGAATCTACACACAAGCTTGTTGAGTTGGTGAAGCCTGTTGGCTGCACCCTCGCTGGCTACAAGGTGCTCAGCGCTTCCCTCTGCTGAGAAAAATAGACAGGCAAAGCAAGCTCACGTGGTGTACTGGACTCTCATCGGCGCATACATTGCTCTCTCGGCCTGGCTAGATCGCCCTGACTGTTCACAGTCAGCAATCCCTGCTCAAAGTAGCAGTTCTGTTGCACCGCTCGCACACCAACTTGACCTTGGGTCCCTGTTCGTACCCTGTTACCCCCACTTGATCGCCATTACTTTTGTCCTTCCTGGACGCATGCGAGGCCAAGACGTTTAAGAAGTGATTGGCCTGTATGTCAACTGGCGCAGACGCTACTGCTCTTTTTTGCTCTAGTCCAGTTGACTTTACTTTGTTGCCCTCATTCTACACTCATGTGCACAGTCAGCAAGGATTGCTCAAAGCAGGGTTCAAAGCACAGAACAATCCTGGCCTAGTGCTAAGACTAGGCTGAGCAGAGCGTCTGGCTGTCCGCTTGCTTGCTTGCTTGACCTGGTTGGTTGCTCAAGATTGCTCAAGATTGCTCAAGGTTGCTCAACCTTTCATGCAACTCGCATTTTCCAGAGTTGGTGTGTGTCTTGTTCTGTTGCACGCGTTTGGACATAGGTGCAGTGATGTGGAATCTGTCTCTGTCTGCCTGTCTGTCTGCCTGTCTGTCTGTCTGTCTGTCTGTCTGTCTGCCTGTATTTGCTTGCTTGCTTGCCTGTTTTCAAGAGCTTTACAACGCAACTGATTGCGCAGATAGTTTTGTGCAACTTGTGCAGGCCTAGTCAGCTATTACTTTTATGCTGCGGGTATTGACGTGGCGGGGCTTTTTCATGCTCGTGAAGCTCATGCACAAAGGTTTTGGTCAAGCTCATTCCACATTTCCGCTGTGTTGCAGGTACGGAGCACGAGACGCCGAGCGGCGCGTGTGTGAGCTGCGGCTGGTGTGGGTCAGCCACATGCATGCGGATCACCACGGGGGTCTGTACCGGCTGATGCAGCTCAGGGCGGAGATGATGGAGCGGCGGGCGGCGGGGGGAGCGGCAGCGCAGCGGCTGCTGGTGGTGGGCCCGGGCCTGTTGTTCCAAGTGCTCAGGAGCTACCAGGCAGCGGTGAGGCGAAAGCCAGTTTGTTCCTTTCTAACATTGTTCATTGTTGTCCATCATACAAACGTTTTATCAAGAGGCCTGCAACAGCCCAACCAGAATTCAATGAAAACTGGCTAGTTTCAGGATTGTCCAATCATCAAGCTGTCCATCACCTTTAGATCCAAACTAGGCTGATCTGGTCGATTCGTGTTGAACAAGTTTACCTGCGCAGTCGAGAATCAGTATCCTTACTCTGTTGTGATGACAATCTTGTGCCTGCGCAATGGCTGATTGCCTGAGCATCCGGTGCACACTGACAGTTGATGCACCGACAACACAGATGTTGAAATGGTGCACACTGATGCAAGTGTAGTATGGCTGTTGGACTCATGTCCTTTCCCACCACCCAGGTGCCCCTTCCCTTGCACTTCCTGCCCAACGAACACTTCATGTGGGGGCTGCCGGGACGAGGGTTACCCAGGGTGGTCATGGAAGCATTTGAGAAGGTGAGCGGCGGACATTCAGTGCTACTGATTAACCAATGATTGATACGATGACAATGTACTGCACTTGCCATAATCAGTAGCATGGCAACACTCACCGCAGAATGCAGGCAATACGAACTGCTGGGTTACCAGACGGAATTTCTTTTGCTCCAAGGGAACCATGCTTAGGGTTATAAAAGAGTGCAAGTCAAGGTTACACATGACTGCCAGGCTGCTCACTTCTGCGTACCCCACCAAACATGGCAATCAAGCAGGGCGCCAGCACACAGGGAAGCCATGTGCTGCTGCGTTGCAATTTGCAGAGCACCACCATGAAGAGTACGTCGGCCAGCCTAGAGTTAGAGGGATTCATGTTGTTTGCAGGGCAGTTGCACACGCACCGCTTTGATTGACTCGACTCGACTTTAGCACTGTTACTGTCGAATGCAGGCGTTTGAATGGCCTATCTGAGTACTCACGGCCCTGATGTTACTCTCTGAACTGCAGGCGGTGTCGGCGCTGGGCCTTGCCTCGCTGCGGCCGTTCCCAGTGAAGCACGTGGCCTCTGCATGCGGCATGCGGCTGCAGGGCGCCAGCGGCTGGTCCGTCGTGTTCTCGGGCGACACGCGCCCGTGTGACCAGGTGAGCGGACAAGCAGAAAGGGACTTAACCAAGGGAGAACCCAGGCGACCAGATTGGTGAAAACAGATTCATTTTGTTGAAGGCAAAGGCGCAAAAGCAGATTGGGCTGAATGTCCAGCTCTGGGCTCCATTGGCATTGCAATGGGGCCAGTGCTGGGACCTCGTTTTTTTTTCAAAGTTCTGACCACCAACTATCTCTCTCTCTCTCTCTCTCTCTCTCTATATATATATATATATATATATATATATATATGAAATGTTGGATGTTAATGATATAAATGTATCCTCAGTTTTTGTTGACTTCGCTGTTCCATTCTATGGCCCTGGGGCTGCAATGCAACCATGCAGTTGTTTGCTGAGGCTGAGGTTTGTGTACGTGCCATGAACTTGAGCATCGTACAACCAGTGCAGCTAGGGGGCGCCTTCAGTTGGACACAGATAGCTTCCAGTGCAGCTAGGGGGCGCCTTCAGTTGGACACAGATAGCTTCCAGTGCACAGTCCTGCGAACAGCTTTTCGGCTTCACTTACTTCATTAGCCAGGTTCAGTGGTGAATACACACACAGCCATGCCCGGTGAAAGAAGGCCATTTGTTCAAGCAAGCTTGTTCGCAAGGACATGCACATCCCTGTTACACAAGGACATGCACATCCGCAGTGTGTTATTCTCTTCCCTTGTGGTATACTGTCATTGCACGGCTTTCCGCTTACTGTGGATTTGCAGCTTGCGGTGCTGCAGACCAAACATACATATCGTAGTCCTGTAAGCATGTGGTGCACCACGTGCATGCTTATAGGTGGTTGAGGCAGCACGTGGCTGCAGTTTGTTGATACATGAAGCCACCTTTGAGGACGACAAGCAGGAGGATGCGCGCAAGAAGAAGCACTCCACCACAGGGGAAGCGCTCGGTGTGGCCAAAGAGGTACGCTTGGGCGTGGAGCCTGGCTTGAGTGACAATGCACTAGCACAGTTCTGGGTCAGCACTTTCTACTTTCACTTCTACTGTTTGCACTTTCGGCTAACCAGCCACAGGCCGTTCCCAAGGTGGTCACGACAACTTCGTCCACATCCTCAGAAATCTCTACCAACAACAGGACCTAATGAAAACTACTTTCCAAAATCGGCTGGAATCTGAGCGCGTACGATATGCTCAACGTGCTGCGCAGGCTGGTGCGTACCGAGTGGTCCTGACGCACTTCTCCACCCGCTACCCCACCATGCCAATCGTCGACATAGCCGCCAACCCGACCATGGCCGTAGCATGCGACTTCATGTCCGTCAACCTCGCCGACCTGCCCTGGCTTCCGCGCATCACCCAGCCCCTGGCTGCGCTGTTCAGGCGGGAGGAGGAGGGCTGGGAGGCGGACGAGGGGGGGGCACAGGGGGCCGTGCCACCATTGCAGTAGCACGGTGATGGGATGGTGTCAGTGAGGACAGGTGCATGGTTCATTATGTCGTTAGTATTGCAGCAGCACAACTGCCAGTGAGGATGCGGGGGATAGCGAAAGGCGGTAATGGTGGGGTTGGCGGGAGTGGGGCTGAACCTTGCAGTGGCGAGCGTACACCGGTGGCAATGAGGGTGATACATCCTGGTAGTAATCGATTACGTGCGGCTGATGGTGGTGTGGTGGTGGTGGTGGGTTCCAGGATAATGGGGACGGTGGCTTTGGTGTGCAGTAGTGGCAACCGTACAGTTTGTTGTGGCAACAACACAAGGAAGGCGACAGTAATGGCAGTAATGGTGGTGCCACACCTACGGTGACACTGTGGCGAGGGTGGTAGTGAGGGTGATGGAGTTTGCAGCAGCGCTTTATGTGCAGTGGTGGCGGGCGTTGACCGGTGGGGTTTGGCGTGCAACTGGTTGTGGTGACTGTGGTGATGGGGATGATTGTGGAGTTGGTGTACAATGGTGGTGGTCATGGCGATGGTGGCGATGGTGATGAATTTGTCATGAGGCCATGGTTCGCAGCAGCGCATTTTGGAGTTGGCGGCTGGGTGGTTTTGAGTGGGATGGTGGGTTTGGCATTGGTGTGCAGTGATGGCGGCCATTGGCCAAGACTTGAAAGATCGGTTCACGTGCAGCTGACGATGATGGTAATGGTGATTGGTAATGGGGGTGCAAAGGTTGGAGCCTTGGTGGTTTGCAGTGGCGCCGCTGATACTTGGTGTTAAGGCCTGTTGCCTTGCATGCTATGTTTGTCAGCATGTCGTTTACGCAATTATGGTGGCAGCACAGCGGCAGTGGTGGTGGTGCATATAAGTGTGGCAATGCCAATAGCACTGCAGAGAGAAGTGAGCAAGTGGCCATAGGGCGAGGCGTTGCTAGCAGACGACCCAGTACAGACGCAGATGCAAGGTTTGTGATACAGTTCGTTAATCCTTGTGGAGGCCTCAGATGGCTGAGTGATGGCTGATAGTGTCTACCAGCCTGGTTTGGGTTGAGGGTAGAAAAGGTTAGGCCAGACTTGGTTTAGGCAAGCCTACCTATTCAAGGCAGGCACTAGATATGAACAGGTCGGTAGGCACTGAAACAGAATGTGCCTGTCATGGGGGGCTGACAGCACATCTCAACTTGATAGCAGTGAGGCGCTGGTAGACCTGTTGCATTCTCTGAGCCATTACTCAGCTTTCACAATTGGAGTTTTCTTTTGCCGTTGATGGCCCGCATGTCCGAGGCCCGAGTTCGCGTAGATTGTGAACATGACGAGTGTGTTGTTGGCGGTGCTATGGGCGAGTGGCCATCTGGATGCAAAATTGCACAGGGGACTTGTCACGTTACATCAATGACTGGTTACTTGAGTGATTTGTATATGTAGAAAGGTAGTGGTTGAGGTTGTATTTGAGGGCAGAACCGTACAAAAACCGACAAGCTATTCACGTGGTCGGCACCTGGTAGGCACGCAGACCACAGTGGCTGAGTATCCAGCATCACAATAGTATCACGGACTAGTACATCACGGATTAGTACATGCACATGCAGAAGTCAACAGCGGATCTTCGTCTGTAAACCTGGAAGGACCAGCAGCAGTCAGAATATCAAATGAAGTTTGGCGCTCAGAGGCTGAAGGAGGCTTTGGGAGGCCCTTAGGTGTATGCTGGCCTCTGCTGTAACACAGATGCAGGGATGCGCTGGTTACAGGCGGTTCGGCACACATTTTGCACAAAACTCTCGATTCGCACACCACGCGGACGACTGCACCAACATCTGCATGGCGACGATGAGGAAGTCCATTGTCCAGTGCCAAACATTGTCTTCGACATTGCGCGACATTGCGCGAGGCCGACTGCTGTTCAAGGCATAAAGACTCCCACTCACCAACGCCCTCCAAGCCAGCCGAGGTCCTCCGGTGCGAAGAGGACGAGCAGAGAGCGACGGTGCCCATATATGGCCACGGACTCTGACAAGCGTTACTCTCGCTCTGACAAGCGTTACTCTTGTGCATGGCATGTATTGTATTTACACATAACAGCACAAACCGCAACACACTGCTGATAAGCAGCCAACACACAGGCTCAATCATCCTCATGCAGATCACTCCAGTGGTACTCCCAGGAATTGTCCCAGAAATTGTCCCAGGTCGTGAACTGTATCATCTTCTCTTCCGTACATGCCAAAGTGACCAAACTCAGAATACCCACAAAGGCCCTTGGAAGGTCCAACTTCTACTCTGAGGTTGAAGCAGTCAGCAGTAGTATGCATTGCAAACCACAGTTGTGAACTCGAGTAACAATTGCCATTGTGAACACACTTGCTTGACTGACAGGCGTCGCTTGCCAGGCGAGGGTCTGGATGCTGTATCTGTACGATTGTATGTGTTGCAGCAGCGGGCGCTACTCGGCCAGTATGCAGCCGAATGGTCTTGATGTGATAGTGTGCTCCAGTGTCAATCAGGCAAGTAACGACCTGCTCTGTACTGATCCCTTGTACGCTCTCACACACACACACACTGGTATTATTATGTTGCTCGCCCCCCAGCTTGTCTGCCACTGAGGAGGCGATTTTCAAGCGATGCAGAAGACCCCAAAGGCTCCGAATATATCTGTATCAGCTTGTTCAGGCTTGTTAAGGCAGCATCACACATCAGTGCCATGTTGGCTGAAGAAGCTGGAGCGTTGACACGGCCTTCATTGTTCTGATGTGTGGCCAGGACTTCACGCTGGAGAGCAAGCCGTGGTGAAGCTCAGACCTGGTACAAGCTCAACATGACCTGGATGCATGGAACAGACATGGATCCGGGCGCCGGGCGGGCCAGAGACAGCCGCCACATTGCGGCATATGCCATGATACAGTATTATGACACGTACTACGACACGTTGCCTTGCGACCCTTGGGCGGTTTTCCATGGGCTTTGCCGTCACCCAATTCAAAAAATGTAAAACTTGCCGAGGAATGCGAACAAAGTCTAGCAGTATAATAGTGTCCGTATAGAACTCGTATCCAAAAGACAGTGACACATCGTGCACGGCTCACCTGGGGCGGTTATACAGCACGTATGTAAGGGGCCTGCCTGGTGAAACACCCGAACACAAGAAATACCAACAAAACTTGCTGATGATGTTGAGGCTATATTGAGGCTCATAAGAAGGCTTATACTGGGACTTACTGATTCGCCAGTACAATAGCCATGCAGAACAGGCGGGCATGGAGGTCTGTGGGCCTCCATTCTCATATATCCGGGATTACAGGTTAGCATGCGATCTCACATGCCATGAGGTTCCATGGAGGCAGCACAACACTGTGCATGACACTTGATTTACTGGGTTGTTGTTTTGGTTTGTTCTCTACCGAATACGGTGGTTTAGCTCACCTAATGTCTGGGGTGCCTGTCTAGCAGCCTACACGCCATGACAGTTGCCAGACCAGATACCACAGAATTACAAACAAAAGCCAAAGTGGCGCCAAAGTCGATCCATTGAGGTTGTGGCGTCACCACTCATTGATACGCACAGTTTCTGTTGCCTGACTTGCCATGGAACAGCGAGCTCTGCCTTCAGCGCTCCCACCACGATCCATGTCATAAAGACTGCACTACATCTGGTTTACAACAAGTCTACCTCACTGATCTACCCTACATCAATGAAATAAATGTCCACCAAGCAGCAGAACAGCACGATGGGATGAAGGTCATGAATGCACACAAAACAAGGCAAGCTGGCGATCTGGGTGGGGAGGAATTGTCGCAAGCGAGTTCGAAGATCAATTACACAAATGAATGGCCGCACTCTCAAGCATCAAGACTGGTGAGCGCGGCGCACCCTCGCATGACCCAGTGCGATTGCGGGTGCTCTGATGGCAGTCGGATGTCGCACACGAAGTTGGTCGAGTGGCCTGTGGTGCTCAGGATACCACGTCGCTCGCTCGTCTTGTATAGAGGGCACACGTAGCTGGGCGCAGTGCTAAACTCCGTGAGCTTGGCGGGCAGAAAGAGCATGGCAGGCACAGGAACGAAGAGCACCTGAGCAGGGAGCAAGGAACCATGCCAGAGTTTGAGGTGACTGCAATCAGCACCTTCTTGCATGACGTCTTTAGTCAGTGGCTGACGAAAAAGGGAAAACAATTTTTTGTTGATGGGACCAGGCATGTGGAAACCATAACCTAGCCACCAGCCGCTAGTAGCGGCACTGCATCCATCCCTTGCCAGCGGCAAAGCCAAGTGTGATGCAGACGTGTCCCTCTTACCTTTGGCGCGCTCTCACACAAGCAATGTTTGTCGTTGTCCCACGCGGCAGCTTCTAGGAAGAGCCCACGAATGAGCACACCGTCGGCAGGCCGCGTTTCGCAGTCACGAGGGCCGTCACGGACCGCAAACTCAAAGTCGATCAAATCAATGGGAACATGATGCTTACGCGCGTAGTTCTGCTTGGCGCCTGTCAAAAATGCCTGCAAAACGAGCGCAACAGAAACTTAGTAAGCGGGGTTGAAAAGCTGGTAAGCTATGGCTGAGCGAGTCGACATGCAGCAAGTACGAATGGCTGAGCGTGGGAAGCACCTTGAAGCCAGAGGTGAATCTAGCAGACCTGGTTCAACTGCGCGGCAAGTAGAGAGCCATGAGCTAACGCATTGCTTGGTCGCTTGCCTGCGTGAAGAAGAACCCGCTGAGCCAAAACACCACCGGCGGCCCCTTTTCAAGCCAATCGTTGAAAAAATCGCAACGCTCCACCACCTCCCGGACGTACGGGCCCAGCGGCTTGAGAGAGGGAAAGGAACGCGAGAGCCACAGCTCCGGCACCTGGCGATTGTGCACAAAACACCTCATGTCAAGCGTAGAGCATCTTGCATCCGTCGCAGTCAGGACGCAACACAGGCTCATGATGCCAGGACGCTCAGAATAGGGAGGTGAATTTGCAGCGTCCCCGACACAACCATGCACGAAGCAGAAATGAAGTGTGCGATACCGAAGCGTGGAACATCATCCAAAGCTTCCCTTACCTTTCCACTGAGCAGTGCGGCGCCGACCCTTTCAAGCGAGGCGCTCATGACCACCAGGCCCCTCACGGCCTTGCGCAGTTCCTGCAGGCTGCTGCGGATGGCCGCAAGCAGGATGTTGGCCCGGCCCAGCTCCTGGACCAGCACCGTGTTCATGCTCTCCAGGTACGTCACCGGGTACTTGTTCTGCAGACAAAACATGTGTTGCAAAATGGTGTCTTAGTGGCTTGCATGGTGTTTTTTACTTTGATCCAGTTCGGCTGCGTTCCAAGCAAATCCAGCAAGCGGCAGGTGGAACTTGATGCCCCCTCCTTCCTGACAGCAAATCCTTTCTTCTTGTTGAGGGTGGCAATTGGGATTTGATAATACACGGCAGGTAAGGTGAGGTACCGTACCTGTGCGGCTTCGAGGTTGAAGTCCTGAGGTATTTTGTCGAGGATGTCGCCTGCCGAGGCGTAAACAATGTCCTCTGGTGAGCGGGCACCGGCCGCACCAACACCACCAGCCTCCTGCGACACACACACAAGATGGCAACCGTCATTCCCCTTGCACATCCCGATACGCAAGCCGCAGCAGCCACCTCCTTCCTCGAACCACGAATTTCCTTTCCCGTGGCTCCTTTCCCACGCCTGTCATCGTCAGGCATCTGCGGGTTTGTCAGAAGCCAGGTGTGTTGTTCACCTGTGCTTGAGTGAGCATGAGCGAGTCCAGTAGCTGCCGAGTGTCCTGCAGGTCTCGAGTGACCAGAGCATTGGAGTTGAGACCAAACACGTGTGGAGACTCGAGCAAGGGGAGCTTGGCGATCCAAGAGAGGTAGCTTGAGTGATCCCCTGCAGTGCAGCAACAAAACAGACAGAAACGGAAACACGTGGGTCAGAAACGGGCGTCAGAAACGTTGCCAGATCTTGGTAGTCGTCAATCGTTGTTGCACCTGCACCTTGGCCCCTCCATCATCCTTCTCAACCCACCCTTAAAGGCGCAGCGATTCGCGGAGAACCAGACACGGAACGAACGCGGAGCAGGGGACGCCTGCATTTGTGTCCTACAGTACACAGCTGTGCAGTCTGGCAGGCAGGGACAGCTTGCAAAAGCACTTCTTATTCCAATCGACTCTCATGTCACCCACCAGGTTCAGGGGAGCAATACTCGCTGGCACCATCCGAGGCAGAGGCACCCGGTGCCAGGTCGGCACCACCAAGCACAACCTCATCGTTATAGAAACGGCTGAGCAGCACCGTGAGTGTGCGCCTGTCCTTGGCATCCGTGACCTGCATTTAAACACATGACAGCACCGGCTTGAGGAGATGAGGCCATGGGTTGTATTCAATTCTGTGGCCATGCTGTTGACTAAACAAGTTGGTAAATGCTAACGAAAAGTCTGGGCCAGCGTGCTGGCAATTGAATGTCATGCGATGTCCACGCCTGTGGATCCCTCACCTTTCCACCGTAGTTGCATTCCCCCGCCGTGTAGCTGAGCATTGCCATGGGCGGAGGCGCGTTGGCAGCCGCAGCCTCCGTCAGGAACATACGCAGCTGGCGCAGACTGATGCGAAGGTCGTTTTCATTGAACGTGTAGGGAATGTTCCAGCCCACGGGGCCGTACAACCTGAACGTGATGATCAAATCAAAGAAGGCGTCAGCGTACTGAACAACCAGCTCAAGGGTTTTCCTGGCACAGGGCTGCACTCACACAAATAGTCACAAAGGAACAAACAGAACAACTGCCAGTTGATTGTCCCAGTGCACATGACAGGACAGCAGGCATCGCTGGTCGTCACACTTGGCTGGTGTCAGCCTGGGAACTGAAGGAAACGAGCATGCGAAGCCGCCCACCTTCTCCCCGCCACTACACAGTGAAAGAACGCTAGGCTGAGCAACAGGTTCTTGAAGGGCCCCTCGGCTGGGCACCCGTTAAAGAAGGCCGGGTCCGTCATCGGGTCGCTCTTATAGATGCGCTGAAGACCTGCATGCCGAACATGGCAAGACCAACGTCGCGCTGTGTCCAACAGCTGCATATCCAATTGCTACCCAGAAGGCCCTTTCATTTAATCGGCGTGCGAGCTCATGTGAAGGGCCGACCATGCAAGGCTGACATAGCAGAACATGAGACTAAATGTCATACCTGCTTTGAGGCCCTTGGGCGGCTCATTCGTGATTTTGAGTCCGTTTTCCAGGATGGACTGCGGGAAGTCCGGCGACGGGTAGCTGGTGAGCCAGAGGCGGAACTCAGGGTGCACGGGGCCCAGCGCGCCCTCGCCACCAAGGGTCTTCTCGCAGATCAACTCGAGCCTGCGAAAACAGTCATCGCACATGGACTAGGAAGGAATGACAGCGACCTGGCAAAGTCAGGCGAGGGCATCAATCTCGTAGCAGGGTGGCGTGACCGCCAGCTCGTAAGAGATGACAGTGCTTTGCAAGAACAGTCTGGACTTGGCGCACCTTGGCAGGAAACTCTTTGCCAGGTGGCAGTTCTGCAGCACCACCCAGAAGCCTTCCTTGACGGCCTGGTCGATCCACTTCTCAGCGATGGGGCCCTGACCCTGACCCAAGGAAACCGTCTCAACCTGCACACCACACCGCACACAAAGGTGATGCCGTTTCCCATCCTCGAACAGCTGCCAAACAGTGCCGGCCCCCAATCATTACACTGTCGTCCTGACTGCGGTCCAATTCCTTGGTTCCGTAACACACAGGCCTTGACGGATGGCTGTTCATGAGACATTCACTCGCCTGCTTGTGCCGCTCGTCCGCAAACCTCAGCAGGTCAGCCATGGGGTCCGAGCCGAAGGACAGCACGAATATCAGCGGCACGGCGGCTGCCGAGTCAGCAAACACAGTGTCCAGTCGGAAGGCCTGGGGCTCCACGTACCTTGCGCCCAGCGCGCCGCTCACATACGTCTGAAGGGCACGACAGGCGGGGGCAATGTACAACCTTGTTTGAAACAGCGTCTTCACTTGCGAAAAACACGATTTGCACACATGTCCTGCATTGCTGTGGAATATCCTGTGTGGTTGGTGGAGACCTTGGGATTCTGCTCGATATGCAAGCCTTGTCGGATGGTGATTCCACTGTAGACCCTCGGCCCTTCCCCTCCAATTGCCGTCTGCTCGACTGTGTTCGCACTCTTCTCTGTCTCACTTCGCCTCCGTACCTGTATTGCTGGCACGAGCTTGTCCGGCAGGATGCAGCGCACCAGCAACAGCCGCTGGAACGCGTCCAGCTCAGCGCCGTACCCTGCTGGCAGATCCTGCAACATACAAAACACAGTGTCCCCTGGACGGTCACTACTACTGTGCGCCTATGCGACTGTTGCATCGTCACAAGCAGCTGGCAATGTCGTGCAGCTCCAACCGGCATTTCCTGTTGCGACAAGTAAGCTATAAGCCACAGCATCAAGAAATGTGTGTGTGTGTGTGTTTTTGTGTTTTTGTGTGTGTGTGTGTGTGTGTGTGTGTCTCACACATCGAAATGGAACAATAACTGCACATCCGTGGTGGCATACTCTGGGTTGCCCTGCAGTGCCTTCCGTGAGGCAACCCCGCCAGAGCACCTGCCTCAGACAAGCACCTGCGCCAGGCAGTGCCATGGGCTTCTGTTCCTACCTGTGTGTGCGGCGCTGGGTGGTCATACAGCTCCCGCCATGCGTGCGTGTGATGCACCATGGAGTCCCTGAGCCCTGCGTAGGGCTGCGCCAGCCCGTCCAGCTCGCATGCATGCGACCAGGCCTGGTCTGAGAGCCACTCGGGCGCGGGGTTTGGGTGAGGGTTGTCCATGGATAGGGCGCCTGAGGGAAAAAAGCTTTTGCTTGGGTTCGGAAAGGGTTTACTTCAGCCTCTTAGAGGCTGGTCCCACTGTACGTTTCTCACTCCACGTTACTCACTAGTGATGGCCATAGTTCTGACATCTTGGCATGGTCACAAAAGCGGCAAAGGTGGCAGAACCATATAAATCCTACAGAACTATGCTAACCCCCAGGAAAGTGGCAGGGGCATAGGGACCAAGCGTGCACGTACTGGAGGTGGTTCTGGTCACTTGGCAAGGTCGTCCACCAGACAAGACGGCTAGATAGGGCAAGCCGTCCTTGTCTGCTTTGCGCTGCTTCAACATAATAATGTTGTAATAAAAACGACATACATACGAGTGCGGCGGAAGGCCATCGACTTCAGCCTCACCTGTGAGCTGGACCCTCGCAATTCAATCGATTTCATGTTGTCGTTAGATTCGTTTGTATGTGCATTAGATTGATCGCTTCAGATTGGTTCCCAGGCGTCTCACCCGTGAGCAGGAACCTGAGCTGCGCCCTGTCCACCCGACCCTCCGCCTGCGCCACCGCGGTTGACAGGCTGAACGCGAACAGCAGCTTGTCCTTTTCGAACAGAGACCTGCACACGGGTCCAACACACCGCAACGTCATCTAAGCAACTGGAGATGTGAGCATGTGACGCACAGCAAGTGTAACACCACAACTGACAGAGCCGAACTGCCAGCAGTTTGTAAACGTACACCTAAACTCAACATGAACGGCCTGAGCTTAACCTCTTGCTTTGTTTGTGTCTGTTTTGGCTGTGTGCGCGCATTGTATTTGATCAGTCAGTTCTCAAGGAAAGTTGCCGTTCGGAGCCTGTTTTGACCGTGCGCGTATGGCACACTTTGTCACATGGTGCACACTCTGTCACATGGCATACACCCTGTCACGTGGTGCACACTCTGTCACATGCCATACACCCTGTCACGTGGTGCACACTCTGTCACATGGCATACACCCTGTCACGTGGTGCACACTTTGTCACATGCCATACACCCTGTCACGTGGCATGCCGACGTCATGTGCCGCACCTGCACACGTTTGTGTAGAGGAAGAAGGTGAAATGCTCCCTCAGCACATCCAACCGTTTGGGCACAGAGGTCGCGTGGGGGCTGTCCTCGATCGACCTGTCAAGAAACGGACAAAACCCGGAATCAAACGGACGTCTGGGACACAACAACCTTGGCAGGCCATGCGCTGACCTTCTAATCACCGGCTGCATCACCTCTGCTCCACATGGATCTATTGCGACAAGTGGCTCCGTTGTCTGCAATGTCCTTGCACAGCTTTTCCCCCTGCCCTCGGCCCCTACCCTCAGGTAAGTTGTGAGTGTGACTAATAAATGGCTTCCTTGTGTTGCAAATCCGAGCTCGACTTGAACAGAAAGAGTGTGGAATCCCCACTGCACCTACCTGACAAAGAGTGACAGGAAGTACGTTAGGCTGTACTGGTACATGGGGTCGATGTTGGCCAGTTCGGCCACACAGAAGAAGAGCGTGGAGGCCTGGGCCGCGATGGGGGCGTAGCCCTGCAAGGGAAGGTAACGATTAGACGAACGGCCATAGTGTCAGTGTACCACAAGACGTCTTTCGGTTGCTTTAATCATCTGCTGCAGCAACAGTTTCTAGAGCACAGCGTCTAAGGCACAGTTTGTGTAACATGGTTCCGTACAGGACTTCTTTTGCCACAGAAGCACGTGGCCAGCCCCAGGCGCCATACGTTTCTCTCCCCTCCCACTTACCGTGCGGGCCCTATCGATCGCCACCTCGGTGCGTTCCGCGTCCTTCTGCTTGGCTGCGATTTCATCACTCAGCTTCTTGCTAGCCTGCAGACACGAACACATGCGTGCCATGGCCATTTGTGTACACAGCCGATGTGCATCACCATTCAAACAATGTATTCGCTATTTGAACGTACAACATGTCCCTGACGCACGGATGTGAAAGGACGACAACAACAACACGATCTCAGCAGTAATCGTCCATATACAAGCATGCAAGCGCCTCGCTGGGTAGCCTGTTGCCTAACATAAATCCTCGCTCAGTACCCAATTACTCCATGACTCATTAGTCCAACACCTGCAATACCTCCAGTGCCACTCCATCGTCCAATTCAATGCACTACAATATGACCAGTCACTAACGTATAATTCACAGTAGTAGGTGGTCATTGCAACTTGGCGATTGTCTTTCCTAGGCTTCAAAAGTGTTTTGTTTTCCTCCATTTGGCGGCCCGGCGGGTCGTGAATGTGCCCTGTTCGTGTATCTGGCAAAAGCAGCAAACACTGCCATACGCATGGAAAACCTACATGCAACACCGCTACATGCAACACCACCGCATGCACACATGACACCACTAACACTTTGATGGCCAGCTGGCCACGAGGTTTGCTGGGCAACACTGAGGCTATTGGCGAATTCTGAAAATCCCTTTGATCAATGACCGGTTTTCCTCAATCAATCTGCCGACTGCCCAGAAGAAAACGTGGTAGAAGCCATTCGCTAAATACACAATTTTCAACTCAGAAGCCCATCAAGCTCATTAAAAAAGCAGTGATCATTCAATATTAAGTGTGTGAGCACCTAGCTTGCCAACCCAGTGCCCAAAATAAGCCCTTGCTAGGCACTCAAAAGATTCATAACTGATCACGCCGTACCTGTAGTATCTCCACTGCCTCCCCATCGTCCAGTATGTTGCCCTGGCTGGCGCTCAGCACCCGCAGAATCTGGTCCTCGATCTCCTTGAGCTTGCGCACATTCTCGGCACCTGAAGCATGGCCAACGAACAGGAGTTTGGCAACCCTGACCCGTTGCTTCCATTTCACAGGTCAGGATTGTGTGAAAACGCACCACAGGGCTGTCAGATGGATGTCACCAACTTGCCCAGCCAATTGGCCAGATTATGCCATACACAAATGCATGAACCTATGTGCGAATTGCCCTGGGCTATTTTGGTTCCACGCAGTCAAAGACACCCAGCTATAACGGCTGTGCCGTTTGCCTACAGACACCCCTCCCGCTCGTGCCCCCTGAGCCTAAACCCTAAACCCTAAACCACTCACCCTGTACGATGAGCCTAGCCTTGTCCTCTTCCAGGTCAGGTCTTTCCTTTGCCACCACCACCCCCAGTAGTTGGTCCTCCAACCCAACAGGCGTGATGCAGAAGTTGAGCAGGCATACGCGTGTGCACACCTGCAATCAAGCAGTCATGTCAGCAAATGAGTTCGTTGATCAGCGAGCAAGGTGCCGACATGGAGCTGGCTGGCGTTGAGCGGGCATGCGCGCGGAGGGGGGGATCAACACACACTACCACGACACGTGTGTGGAAGCACTGATAATAATACGAGTGAGGATGAGTGTGCAGGTGGCGGCGTGTAAGCTGGAGATAGCAGAGCGGTACGCAGTACTAAACAAACGTGCGCAGATCGTGTGCGAAAAGACACGGTGTGTTGCTCACCTCTGGTGGATAATGTGGGTTGCGCAGTTTTGTGGTCATGTACAGGCTGAAGTCGGGGGACCACTCCACCACCCCCTCGCCCAGCTTCACGCACATCACACCCGCCTGCGAAACCGGAACAATAAAGAAGCTAATAGTGATTGTGACAACATGCAGGCCTGGAAGGGACAGCAAAACATTGCTTTCAGACTTCAGATGTCCGGATTGGGTCTTGCAACGACCACAATGCCACAACACACCAGTCGTAGCTGTGAATCACGCCACTCTTTCACATGCCCCCCAGGCCCATCTGCTGTCGTGATTGAGCAACCGATGCCTTGTGCAAAGATGTGCTGGCATGTTGGTGGGTTAGGCTCGGCCCTGTCCATGTGCATGTCATGCCCACATCACCCCGGACACCACACGCATGTCATGCATTGTACTGCGCTATGCATTGTGTGACATGTTGTACCGCGCCGAGCACATGTCACGTGCTGTACCGCACCCTGTACTGCCCATACCTGTTTGAATGTGAGTCTGAGCAGCACGGGTTCCAGTGAAGCGTCCAGCGACTCGCCCAGTCCCTCCAGCAGCACGGGCCGCCCCAGGGGTAAGGCAGCCTGTGGGGGCGAAGGGGAGTAGGGCAGGCAGGTACCACACAAGTGTGAGGGTGGTGCCGGGCGAACGGGAACGAGAAGATATGTGCATTGTTAGTTGCAGCATTGGATTTCATTTAAACGGGAATTCGAAATTGTTCCAGGAGATGGCATCCAGGATGGGCAGAGCAGAGGAAGAGGGGCTCGCACTGCCGAATGGCTGACCATATGCAGAAATAGACGGCAGCTGGCGTAGTTGAATTCCTCGACCGAGTGAGAAGTGTGTGTGAGAAGTGTGTGACCCACCTGGAGTGACCGCAGGTAGGCCGGGTCTGTGGAGGGTTTGAGCACCATCAGCTTGCGCGACGCCTCCATGGATCGGATCCACTTGTTGGCTTGGCCCTGGATGGCAGAACGGAGGAGGGTGAAGCAAAAACGAATGCGACTGATACTGCGGTACTGGCGCTCTGGTCACTTTGCAACCACCGCTTGCAACCATCCCTTTGCAACCAGCGCACGTTCATTTGCTGGTAGACATCGAGGTCAGAATGGAAGGGGACGCCGAGGGCCACAGACATGCAGCCTAATGCCTGAGGTCAGCTGACCTGCATCTTTGGTCGCTTTGCAACAGGCGCACGAACAAACGCACCTGGAGAACGAGGGCAGCTGGCCTACACCGCCAAACGTTCAAGGATAGGAAGTTGAGACCAAGCAAATGGCCAGCCACCTACTTGTGGGTCGATGCACAGCGGCCATCTCTTGGAGTTGTGCACGATAATTCCGTTGGCTGCGCTGACGTCGTCGCGTGGCAGGCCCCAGATGGCCCACTGACGCATGCGCACAGGGTCGCCCAGGGCGCTGATGAAGCTGAAGGTGGGCGTGCACGGGATGTCGTGCTCGGACATCTCCTGCAGGGCGAGACAAAGGGCAGACACATTCCAGTGCTGCACAAAGCAGTCCTCCCACTCGGCGCGACCGGACCTTGGCAAGTTGAACAAACACGCAGCTGTTTCTGTGTCACCTGTCAGGGCGTATGCAGATGACGCAGTGCATGTTCACAAGCTTTGCGGAAAACAGCCCTGCCTGAATACGCATGCAACAGATGCACGTGGATGACACTTGAGCCCCACCTTGACCCAGGCTGCCAGCGTGGCCTGTCGCAAATCTCCCGGAAAGGCTCCGAGGTAGGCGATCACACCGCTGGCTAGCAGCATGTCGCCGACCAACCGTTCGTAGGTTGCGGCCAGGTCCTTGGCAGCGGCTGTCCACCTGACTTTTTCGCCACCCAGGCCCCCGATCAGCTTCTGAGCACGGTCTAGTTTCTCCTCGCACATCGCGACGTCAGCCTGCATGTGTGCAAGGTAACATGTGTTTGATATTCAGATGCGTCACACGACCTGTGGGTGACTTGACACAACCACGACTGTGGGTGACTTGATGCAACCACGACTGTGGGTGACTTAATGCAACCACGACTGTGGGTGACTTGACACAACCACGACTGTGGGTGACTTGACACAACCACGACTGTGGGTGACTTGATGCAACCACGACTGTGGGTGACTTGATGCAACCACGACTGTGGGTGACTTGACACAACCACGGTCATTCTCATGCTAACAGTCGCTTGCACTTCAAGAGCGTCGCAGTCCAGTGTGTGCGCTATTCACCCCAAACGCATGCTTCAACGTAACCACAACGCCTCAGATGACGTCACGTTTTGACCAAGGTTGTGCTCCTCACCTGCAGTCCCTCCTTCTTTGTCTTAGCTGCGTGCAGCGCCTCGCCCAGCTGCGCCAGCTGCCCCTCCACCTCCTTCAGCTGCGCCTGCTTGGCGGCCAGTGCCTGCTGCACGCTCTGCAGCTGAGTCATGGCCTCAGCCAGCTTCTCCTGCTTGGGTTTCACAACCTGCAGCCAACAAGCGCACACAGAATGCAACCCGCGTGGGTATTGGTACTGGCCAAGCAGCACGTTCTTACTGTCATGCTGCCGTGGTGCCGTGGTGCTAGCTGCTTGGCACTTGTGCCACTTTACCCTTCGTGCTTGCCACATCCATCTGTTACACGTGGCACGTTTTCAAGCTACACTCAACCGACATCCCACACACGTCACACATCCAGTCACACACATGACACACCCACGTGCCACCCACGTGCCCAACCCACCTTGGCCACTCTGTTGTAGGTGTCCATTGCCCTGACCCAGCTGCACAGCCCGTAGGCGGCCTGCGACACCTTCTTGATCTTATCGGGTTGGAAGTCGGGTTGGGACAGCAGCGGCTGCAGGGCCTCAATCATCTCAGGCGCGATATTGTCCTGCAATAAACACATGCATTTGACAGCACTGAGTCCAGGTCATACACACCGTGTTCTTAGCCCATGAATTTGGTGCAGTCTTGATAACGACTCCACTTGCTCAATTAATCACACACAATTGTCGCTGATCAAAACGGCATCTGTCTGAGTGTTATCAGACCGTGCTGCACAACCAGATGTAACACTTTGCTAAACCCTACCTTGTCGTAGGCACGCAGTGAGTCCAGGAACCCCATGTCGCTGAGCATCTTCTTGCTGGTCTCCCAGAAGTCGTTGACAAACTTGCCCGTGTTGGTGTCCTTGACCTTGGCAGGCTTCAGGCCCTGAGCAAAGGCACAAGGCCATGCAAGGCAGCACAACGTGATGTGCAAGAACCGCCACAGGGCAGGGCCCGTAGCTAAGAGCGCACCACACACAGTGACAGCAGCAGCCAACCGCTAGCAACCGGTGACTAACAACCGGTAACTAACAACCGGACGAGCGAAGAGACGGAAGGTCAGAGGTGAACAAAAGATTAAAACCATACCTCGGCTTCACATGCCAAGCCATTGTCTGTTGCTCTTTGCTGAATAAGCGTATCAGACGTAGATAGTACGATTGGCTGCCATCAGATAGGTTGCATGTTGATTGCAGTACCTTGTGGCACTGGTCTCCCTTACCTTCAGAATGCACACCGCCTCCATGACCAGCCTGACGGGTGCGGGCGGGCTCTTCATGCCCTTGACCTCGCTGATGTCGTTCTTGGTCAGCGTGTCCAACGCCTGAGGGGGAGAAACGGCACACGCACGTGATGAAGGCCACGCTTGATTGATACAGGCTTGCCATGAAGTAAAACAGCACATGCTCGCGATGGTGGTGTTTGAGGTCAGCGGCACGAGCATGCACGGTCGCTCCCAGCATGGCACAGGCTTCCGGTGATGGCCAAGCTTGCCTGGTTCAGTCCACAGATTAAGAAGTCCGTCCGCTTTCTGACAACTGCAATACACGCTCACGCTTTGCTTGCTTTTACATTCTTCTACCCACATCCATGACACCCACACCCATGACACCCTCACCCGTCACACCCACACTTATCACTCCCACACATTCCCTTGCCATACATCCCATCCATCTCATCCCTTCCACGTGCTCCCAGACCACCAGCTCATCACGCCCACCCGACACACATTTACACGCGCACACACCTTGATGGCTGCATTGAAGGCAGGCAGCGCCTCCGCCAGGTCAGCCTCGCACTCGTCCTTGATGGCCTTCACCTTGGCAGCCTCTTCCAGCGCTACTGCCTCGTCAGCCTGCAGCGTTCAGGGCACAGACTCACAGGCATGATGCTCAGCCGGCCAGATGCAGCCGGGAACATGTTCACACGTGGACATGGACTGTGCGGCAGCGGAGCACAGGACGCAGACTTGCACAGACTGATGCCTGGATAGT
>QAXH01001664.1:0-23577 GCA_004335635.1 Chloromonas sp. AAM2 | reverse complement strand
CAAGTTCGCTTTCAAGCTCTTTCAAGTTCACGCACAACAGCCTGTCCCAGAAGTGGCACCACACCGGGTACCAAAACGACCTGTTCATTTAGGTGTGGACCAACACACCGACACTTTGAACGCACAAACGCACATGTACCATGACCAGCAAGAAGCGCAGCAAGGACTCACCGCAAAACAGTCTTATCAGTCAATACAACAGGACACACGAACAGTCACCACATGAACCTATCAAATTGTCCCAGAACTGGCAAACTTCTTTTTTTTACACTAATAACACTAGGAATATAGTCTAACTTCGACGTACCAAGCCGCCAACGTGCTGATATATCGTGAACCAATTTTTCTATGACAGGCCGCGCAGCAACGTTTGTCAGTGCAGCGCCCAGGCTGCACTTGACAACCGTCTCTGCCATGCGTGTGATGCATGCAGCGTCTGTCTTTTGCGACAAAACGCGAGATGTACACACTTGAAACTTACACACAAAAACTTGTTTGAAGTAGGTCACAAAAGACTGTCAGGAGGATGATCCTCGCACGTCCAGCCTGGTTCGTCCGAACATGATGCAGCAAGCGCTTTCTCTCTCTCGGACTCTTTTCGACAAGGCGCAATCTTCTACCAATGTCGCATCGTGCATAGCAAATCGTCGCATTGTTCCTTGACACCAATCATCCCGTCCCAGCAATCTTATTCCACCGGAACGTCCAAGCTACTGAACGTCCAAGTTACTGAAATGAGCGCCAGCAGGCCTTTGCAATCCGAGTAAAAAGAGCCACTGGCAGAGCAACACCAAGTGGCTCTCCCTGATAGCATCAAGTAACACTGCATCACTGGACAAGGAATTCTCAAGGAATCAAATGGTGGCCAAGTATCGACCGTGGCTGAGCGAGGTGACTGGGGCGGATTATACTATGAGAGGTGCTTATGCGTCAGTTCACCTTGGACGATTTTTCAGCTGATATCATTATCCTTGCTGACGGGGCGCTTAGGCAGGTGCCCTGTGAGGTGAAAGCCACAAGGCACTCATCACCCCCTGCTGACTCCACTTTACTAGGCTGTAGCAGTGGATGCCATGTTTGCTGCAGAAGTCTGAATTTCTGCAGTATAAGATTAGTCCATTTGCATGGACGTGGTTCCTTGTAAGGCAGCCCAAGCCACACACACAAAGACGCAAAGGACTAAACACATTGTGGCTTGAGTAGAGGGAGACCTGGTCAGGCGCTTGGCAGTCCCTGGAATGCCGGAGCGCGTGGAACAACTGCGTGAGTGTGCCTGGCTGGCCCAGACAGTCTCGGGGACCGATGAAGAGAGGCAACGTCCAGGACACCATGCGCAAGGACAGCAGGGGTAGAGAGGGTAGAGCACAGCGCCGATCGGGCAAGAGACCAGGACACGTGTGACGCAGTAGGTAGGCAGCCAGGGCACGGTGAGGAGGTGCAGGAGGCAGGGGAGCTGGCCAGGGCTGGGGAAAGATTGGCCCTGGCTACGAGGGCGCGCTAGAAACAAGGCAACCAGGCGCCTGGCAGCCCTGAATTACGGACAAAGAGGGGCCAGGCTGTGCAGGGGCAAGGAGGGGGTAGGTGATGGTCCAGACAGGGAAGGGGCTGGAGTGGAGGGGTCACACCACCTAGGGAGCTCACATATTCCTTTCATTCAATCATGGCAGCCTGATGGCTCCGTTTGTCTCACTATCTGCCAGCTGTGGTCAAGATGCTGTGGTACATGGTATCAATATGTAACCCAATCGTGGGCCATTCATTTGAATAATTGAATAATTGAATAATAATTGAATAATCGAATAATTGAATGATAGCAGGGTTCCAGTGAGGATCAGATGACGGTGGAACTGAAGATTTGATGGATATTTGCATGAGCTGAGTATCAAACGGCTGACAGAAAACTGGAGGTCACACTTGATGCAGCACGGCATCCGGCTGCAGCCGCTTGGGTTCAAAGGCACGCCCTTCTATGCCTAGTATCCTGCTGTAGTAGGAAGGTAAAAAAATGCAGCTAAGCCCTGCTTCGGTTAGCAGCAGCTCAAAACTAGCCCGTACGGTGGACTTGACCATTCTGGACTGCCAGTCCAGGGGACCTGCTTTTGAGGGTAGCACAGGCCGATGAAGGTAGGACAGGCCGTTGAAGCACTGGTGGTAGGCTGCCAGCCAGGAGGACTTGCTCTTGGGGTAGCTGTGGCAGCCATTGAAGCTGCCCAGTGAGGCTGTGCCACGAGCATGCACGTTGCTTAATATTCACATTAGGCATTACACTCATTCGTGAGGTAACAAGGCACCAAGCTTGGATTTCAATCAGCAACCACCACCCGTTGTCACCATCAACACCATTGGCGTGGGTACCTTGGCGTAAGTAAGATCATTTTGACGAGAATCACACAGGGTCTTGCTAGGGGTCAAGCGACCCGCAGCAGACCATTTTTCGTTCATATACCGTTTTCAGATGCCGTCTGAGAACCACAAAGCAAGATAATCTCGATTACCCGGGCATAAGGAAGACTGTACTGCAGGGAAAGCCATAGGCTGAACAAGCCACGAGACAAGCGGCCTCAGGCACACCAACAAAGTATGGGCGTAACCAAGGTCAAACTATCAAAACTGGCACATGAGTACGTTTCAGATGGAAGCAAGACTCTATTGAAGAGGATGACACATGATCATCTTTTGTGCAGACACCGTCTATGCAAAGAAGTTTGCCAGTTCTGGGACAAGTCCTGGAACTGGCATTAAAATCGGTGTGTCTCAGCACATACATGCGTGTATGTGTGTGTGTGTATGTGTGTGTGTCAATCCCATACAGGGTGAACCTCGGGGTGACCATCGTGAGTTGTGGTAGACGGCGCATTGCCGCATGACTCTTGGATCTCTGGCCAGCATGCCAACTCACTTACTTGGAGTCTTGACACCACGCTGTGCACCACTCCAACCATGACACCACATCTCGATGACAGATAACACTGACCCAGTCCAAAACAACAGCGTAACAACACAGGACCCGGTATACACACCACAAACACACTGGTTCCAGTGTCATCCCCAAAATTGTCCCAGAACTGGCAAACACAAATAATAGCAAGATGAGAAAACATGCGTCCACTGTTGGTCGCAAACAGTCGGATAGTCCATCATCACTATTGTGATCTCTGGGCAGAAAGGCTAAACTGAAGAGAGTAAGACAGAGGTCATTCAGACCAAGGCCATTTGCCTGTGCTTACCTGCCGTGGAACACCAATCAGAACCGGGCGCAAGTAGGACTTCTTTGGCCAGAGCGACACAGGGACCAAGTGAACTGAGGCCAATCATCTGCGTTTAGATGCCATCTATGTGCAAATCATCAATCGTAACGACACGGAATGCAACCAGCTCGCCGCACCATTTAGATGCCATCTATGCAAGACACCACTCAAAGCACACGACAAGCTTCGAGCTTCCAGGTGAATGGTTACTCGATTCTAATGCCTGCGTTGAATACTGCGAACGCTGGCATATAGATAGTGTAGACTAGACCTAGGCCTCTAGGGTCTAGGCCTCTAGGGTCTAGGCCTCTAGGGTCTAGGCCTCTAGGGTCTAGGCCTCTGGGGCCTGGCCACAACATGCACATCTGTGTTATCAGCCTAAAAGCAAACTTCAGATCGGACTCGGAATCCCTGCGATACCAACCGTTATATGTGTAACTATTCCACCCACACCTCGCCACATTGCCGACCTAACCAGATATGTAGCGCTACCTGCACTCAGCAACACCACGGACATGGAGAAAGAGATTCCGTGAATGTTCAACGTTTATTTGACCTAGGTCAGGTGTTTCTCAAGCGTTTGTCAGCTTGACAAGGCTTGTGGCTGAAAACAAGATAAAGTTGTCGAAAAAAAGTGCCAAAAGACGAACAGATGTTCACAGGGCCTCCAATGTTCGCTGATGGGCTCACCATCAAAGGCCATCAAACATGGCAGATGTTTGGGTCCAGTGCAAGGCAAGATCACGAAAGTGAACTTTCAAGCCCAGGGACATTTTGCAAGTGTGCTCGACAAGCTATGTGTTTGACAACGTAGGCTACGAAGTCAGCAACTTAGCGCCTCTACTCTTGGACATTTCACCAAGCAGATTTACCCGGTTGCGTTTGTGATGGCCTCTGGTCTTTCAATTAATGGAGCGAGGCAAGACAGGACAAAGGACGTAGTAATGGGCTGTCCTAGGGAGAACGGACAGGTGCTGTCCTAGTTGTGGTGTGCGACCCGCTTCATCAGCAGAGCTGGACCTTTGCCGCGGGACAAATTGTGCTGGGAGCAGAGCGAGCGAATGGGCTCCGCCAGCGAGTCCCCTCCCGCCACCAGCACCTCGATCTCTGCAACGTCCGGGTGCTGCCGCACCACCTCCTCAAGCACAGCAGACAGGTTGGGGCGGCCGCGGCCCAGCGAAATGCCGCCCTCCCCTGTAGCCTTGGCGGCCAGAGGTGCCAGCACATAGCCAGGCAGCACAGTGAGCGTGTTGTGGAGGTAGCTGCAAGGTGCCTTGGACATGCTGTTTGAGCGGCTGTTGAGAGAAGGTGCACCATCAAGTTCTGGCGGGGAGGTGGCTTGGCGCGAGCGGATGAGGCGCATGATGGTCCAGTGAACGCATAGCACCATCAGTGGGGAGATGATGCCACCAGCTGCAACGGCTAGCCACTGCACAAAACAAACCTGCATGGCGGATGGCATGGCAGTAGTGATATGCTGGGATCGAAAGGCCAAGGGGTGCAGCGCCAGGGAACTGGCTCCATAGGAAGACACACTAGTGCTCCCATGCAATACATGACAACATGCTCCTTGGTTTGGCCAACAACAAGCAATGTGGAACGGGAAGATGACTGGGAATGTCATGGGTGCAACAGAAGCGGCGAAGAGCATGCTAAGATAAGCGGCAAATGAGACTGCAATCCTTACCGCGAGGTAATCAGCGCCCTCTCTAGTTGTACGTGCCCAGAACGCATCGTAATAGGCCGCCAGGAGAAGCCCAGCCCAAGCGCCGAAGAAACCGAACAGAACGCAGATGGCGTACAGGGCTGGGTTGCTTGCAGGGTGCGCAGCCAACAGGCGAGGCGGAGTGTCGAAGTGGGAGCCACTGGGAGACGATCCATCATCCTTGCGGAAGCTATCAGAACCGGCGCGCTTTGGACCAGCCCTGGCCGCGGCGGCCAGACCACACATTGGGGGCATCTGTACCTCGACGCTGTTCTGACGCTGCTCCAGCTCAAAACCCGTGTAGTGAAGTGCCGCCTGCAGCCAGCTGTTTGTGAATGTGCTCTGGGAACTGGTTGAGGCCAAGTCTTCGCTGCTGCTGGAATCTGCGCGTTTGGTTGACGCATCGGTGTCCGGAAGCTTCGTGCTGCTTGATTTGCCAAGAGCAATGCCAGCGGTGCATGCGGCCAGCATGTCTTCACCCATTAGCTTGAGTTCCGACAAACGCCTGGCGCTCCAGACAAAGTAGACCTGCAGCGACAAACACAGTATAGCAGTGTCAAGAACTGCGCGACGGGAGCAAGTCAGCGCTGACGATGTCACTCGAATGTGCCTTGTAACCAGCCAATGCGGCCAGCTGTGGCATCAATTCATCACTGACAGTGTCCGGAGAGCCAGTTCGTTGCTTCGGCACGTCGGCACCGCCACTCTATGCCCTCGTCCATTTGCTTTCCTCGTACCTTGGGTGCTGGTGCGATGTCCGTGTGTTTGACGTCGAGCGAGAGAAATGCCAGGTGCTGGCGCAGGAAGCGGCGCAGAAGGCACAGGCAGGGAGTGACCTGCAGTCAAAGTTCGTTGAAGAAATGATTAGCAGAGCGAAACTGATGGCACGTGGGCGCAACAAAATTAGACGGCATGTTGCAGCCTGGAGCCATGTTGCAGAAAGCTCTGAGGTGAGACAATGGAGTTGACAAGCTGTGTCGGATTAAAAGCTGGTAAGCTGTCCGCTTTCTAGTCAACAACGTCAGAGCTGGTGTGTGTGATGTTGGGCCAACTCACTCCGACACCTCCTGCTATCATGACGACCACAGGCGTGGTGGTCAGGTGGTCAAGGGAGGTGTCGTAAGGGCCCTCGACCTGCACGCGGCATGAGCACGTTACAATCAGCTGTCACACATGCTAAATGTGAGCCCACTTGTCGAGGTTATGACGAGTAAGAGTCAACCCCCGACTGCATTGACCGTGCCCTGGGCCGCGTTGACCATGCCCTTGACTGGCATGGGGGGCGTGACACTTGACATCAACAAATAGGGCTAGCAGCAGGAGTCGTTGCACACCTGCATGAGCATGCGGCATCCACCCTGAATCTTATTCTTCAAAGCCTTGGTCCAAGGGCCCACACAGGCCATGTGAACGGTCAAGAGGGTGGTTCCGTCGTCCAGCTGCTTGACGTCAGACGACGAGAACGGATGTGATGCGGTGAATGAAATTGCCGGGCAGCGTAGATACACCTCCTGTCCGGTGGCAATGGTCTTGCCGTCTGCCTGCGAACAAGGGCACCAAAAGTCCAGAATGTTCTTGATGAACAGTGTCGCACTGGCATCACCCTGGGCACCATCGTTAAAGCTGGTAAAGGCGAGGGCTTGCACACTTGCCTGCCTACAACATCTGGCATTATTGATCTACTGTGCTTTGACCCTTTGTCCCTTCGACCTGTTGCCATTTGAGCTGCAGCGTCAGCACGCTTCCATCTATAGACACGTTTTCAGGGCCAACGCGGGTCCAGTTCGTGGACAGCTGCCAGAACCTGCAAGAAGCATGTGGCAAACATAGCGATTATGGCGATACTAAAATTTATACTCGTACTATATTTGTACTCGTAAAACAACTGCCGGGAACTGCCGGACCGGGATCAGTTCGTCGTATGCGTTCAGATCAGCCGCTACAATGCTGAGGGTCAAGCATCTCGGGAACGCTGGCAATCGCACCCCGATCGTCGCTCACAGTCCGGCCATGTCGCACGGTACGGGGCTCATAACTTTCAAATAACACCGTACAATGTGCAGCAAAACCGTTACGTAGTGACGGCATGGATGCATAGATTGATGGAGATTTGCTGATTGTGCCCAGCTAACCCCTGTATCCGACCTTGACTCGTGGCCATGCATGTAAACAAACTATTGACACTATTGACTATTGGTAGCTCTAGCTACGCTCCACCCACCCACTTACCTGAAACCTCGGTCAATCGCGTACAGGACAAGGCCAGGCCCAATCCAGTTTACGTAGCCCTTCCAGTGCATCATGCCGAAGATGATGAAAACAAGCATCCCGCCAATGTGCAGGCGATAAAACCACTGCAGGCACCACGGGAAGCGCATGGGCAAACATGTCGGATACAGAAAACTAGTGTGGCGTTGTGAAAGCCCAAAAACGAGTAGTGCAGCAGATGTTCAGGTACACCTATTCTGGCTCAGAACCAGGTGGGACACAAGGAGAGCGCCTGTCTGACAGAACACAAGCATGACCGACACGTTAACAGTCGTTATGTGAGTGTGCTGATGAGTGTCTGTGCCAAGACCGCAGACAACTTTTGACTTACCCGAAAGTAGTTAGATCTGAACCATCCCATTGATGTGATGCCAATGACACAGGCGGCGAGTGTAGAGACCAGCCCGACAACGTTCTGCCGCCCTTGCTGCAGACATGGTGAAAGACAATGATAAGGGACTGAGCAGAGACTGGAGTTGCAGAGACTGGCAGCCGAGATTAGTTGCAGAAGTGTCGACAGGCATGTCAACACAAGAACAAAGCACACGGGCTGCAAGAAGGTAAAGAACAAAGCAGGCAGCTTAGGCTATCTTGCCGATCACGCCAGCCCCACGTACCGTTCGTTCCCATGAGAATTCGTGAATGAAGTTTGCTTCTGCGCCCCACTCAATCATGTAAAGAGCGCTGTGAATGATGACCATCCAAATGGTACCCCAGGACATCCACCTGAGTGAAGCATGCACACACATGGCAGTCATGGTCAATAAACTAGCAAACAACAGCGCGTTATGTTCAGGGTGCCGCCTTGAGTTGGCGTACTATGTGCTATCAACTGCCCATGGCAATGACATCTACCCTGCCCGCGCAGCACGTGCAGCTAGAATGATACGGAGGCTGCGCTACTCAGCTACAGTCCCCCGCACAGCATGTCACCTCTCCTTACATGTGGTACTTGATGATGGTGGCGTAGTCAGTGCCAAATACCCATTTCAGGAAGTTGGATCGGGAGATGGGCACGAACATGATCATCATGCTGAAGCGGAGGAGCTCCCTGCATGACACATGCCGAGGGTGTGAACAGAGATTAGCACAAGAGCGCTTACACACATCGAGCGTGAACGCCAGCAGGCCATGCCTGAGATAAAGAGCAAAACGAGTTGGGATCGGGGGTGTCGTTGGATTAGGGTGCACAACTTTCAGTGTGTCAGCAGAGCAAGGCTCACTCACCATCACATGTGATAATCATGCACGTGATCAAAAGATCAAACGATCTGTTCAAGTAATCAAGTTCCTGGTTCTTGCACTGTTGCAATCACCTAAGAAGGTGGTTTCATTGCCAGACCACGTTGACTTACCCCCAAGCCTTAGCAACGGCTTCCAGACGTTGGATTCCAAAAAGGGGAGTCATAAGGTCCACCTCTGCGCAGATGGGCATGGGTGGCAAACGGTGCTATCTAGCGCCTTTGATGAAAGAGAGGCCCTGCTCTCCTTTGTTCTTGCCGTGTTATCTGTGTTTTAGATTTCATGCTCAGGGTGGGCCAGGGCAATGCCGGGTCGTCTGTCGGCCTCACTGTGGTAGTATGCGGATGAACAAATGTATCAGGCACCTGTGATTCTTGCTGTAGTGACTCTTTGAATGCCTAGAGGCTGCCATCGCCTCTCAAGAGTGCACAGGTATTAACTGTAAAAAGCTCCCCTGATGTGAAATTGCCTTTAAGAAGCTGGCGTTGATTGAACTTACGTCTTCCCTCGGGCCCCTCCTGCTCCTTTCCTGGCTTGACCGGCTTTGCTGGTGGAGGGGTCAGGCGCTCTGCACGCAACCAGTACACGTACGTAATCTCATGGTTAAAAGACAGGGCATCATCAATCATGAGATGGTGATCACTTGACTGGAGGTGCCAGTATACCAGGTAAAATTAATCATATTCTACCACAATATATTATATATTATTATAACCACGTGATGTATAAACACACACACACACACACACACGCACACACACACGCGCGTGTATGTGCTGAGACACACCGGTTCCAGTGCCAGTCCCAGGAATTGTCCCAGAACTGGCAAACTTCTTTTTGTTGTCTTTACTCAGCGTGGTGCGGCTGAGTAAACAATACCCCACGCATCGGGAAACCCTTGCTCGCGTTCCGTTTACTCACGCGAGATCCTCTCGAACTTGGGTTCGATGTAGTACCACAAGTAGACGAGCGTGCAGCCAATGTACAGCATGACCAGGAACGCATCCATAACGCTCAAGCCACCACAGAACCAGTTCCAGAAGCGAATGGGGTAGACTTGAGTGGCCGCGACACGACGCAACTGCACAAAACGCAAGCACAACAGTGTTGCACTGGGGTGTTTGCTGCAAACGAGTGTGGCCTGCTTCAGAACTCGTCTGGTGTATGGATTTGCATTCTGAGCACGGTCAATGACACACTGGACATGTGACAACAAGTTGTCAGAACTGACCCAGGCATGCCGAGTGTAGGACCATGCAGAAACCGAATCAAGTTTTCGTGTCAAAGCCCTGAATGACGCTTGACAGCAGTGATTGCATGCCCTGACCTTGCGCCAGAAAGCACGTGTTGCAGCGCCCAGGCCTGTCAGAGTGGTTGTAACAGCAGGGCCTGAGGCGTGGCCACCAGACGTCCTGGATAGTTGCTGCAGTCCCGCTGTGGCCAGAGCAGCGACCAGCAGAGAGCCCCATTGAAGGACGTTCTGAAAGGAAAACAGGAAACAAAACGTAAACGACGACCCGACGGTAAATCTAGCTTGCTGCCACTTAAGCAGGCGCACGTACTGTGTTGAATACGGAGCAAGAAGCCTACACGGCTCACATGCCCGTCAAACCAATGTACAAGGCAGCATGACGCTGAACGCAACATGCCCTGCCGCAGTGGCCACTGATCGGATGAACCGCCGCCAACTGGACTTACGCCCCCAGGCATACATGGTTGCAAGGCAGGTGAAGGTAGGCAATGATGCAAGCAAGGCGGCAAGAGGCAGACAGTCAGGCCACGTCTTGCTAAGCCGAGATTTGCTACACTCACTGGAAATACATTGCTTCCAGACCACAAAGGGCTATTTCGGCCCACGTTACGCGTTACCTCCTTGCCCTTTTGCACAACAACCTGCACATGCACACGAGCATAGTCGCCATTACGAGCTGGCACACCTGCCACTAGGACCAGCAGTACAATCTGCTTGCATGATGTGCAGACAGGCATAGAAGCAGGTGCAAGAGTGGTGTGCAAAATGTGTACTGCTTGCATGCGAGTCTGAGGAGTCCGATAGCCGTTTTTCCGTTGGTGTCGGGTGTTAAGCCGTGTTGGCTTTATGATCATCTTTCTTGTTGTTGGCTTTTTTGATCGGCCCGTTTGAATTATCTCGTGACAGGCAAATGGTCGAGGTACGTGGGCACACCACAGAAAGACACACAAAAAGCACTGGATGAAAACTGGCTCGCCAGTCAAAGGCATGTGTGATTGTTGTCGCAGCTGCTTTGAGATTGCATTAGCAGCATGTATCAGGGAAGCCGTCACAGGGATTGGAAAGGAATGGCCTGGTGACCCACCTCTGTGAGCACTGGCACATCCCCTGGAAAGTCCATGGTCATGTTGTCACGGATAGTGCGCAACCTCTGCAAAAGCATACACGCATCAAAGCAGGAACGTTGGACAGGTGCATGTGGTTCGTACAAACACGGACATGGGACAGCCAGTTGCCGGACGGATTTGCTGAAGCAGTAGTCATTAGAATCAACACGTCGCACTCATCAGGTTGAAGAAGAGACCTTTGAGGATGATGCGTTTCCTACGTTGTTGATGGTGCCGGAGAAAAAGCGACCTTCCAGCCCTGTTCCATCGGTCATCATCTCATCTACACCGCCACATGCCCGCTCATCCACTACATCCTATGCCCAAATAAATGCGCAGCATCGCATGTGCTAGGCCACTTCACGGCATCGCAGACGCGCTGATGCCAAGAAACCTTGGGTTGGGTTGGGTTGGGCTGGGTTGCTGCAGAAGTCTGATTGTCTGCAATATAAGATTTGTCCATTTGCGTGGAAGTGCTTCATGGTGTGCACTCCCTCGTTGTAACCTGTGTTGGGTTCGTGGATTCAAAAGTGTGGCCAAAAATGACGGAGATCCAAGTGATAGTGGCCCTTCGCCCGCACCCAAGCACTCACATCGTTCCGACTGTACCAAGTGGTAGGCCGCATGAAGGTGATGATGACGAAGCACGCCATCGAGCAGACGATGAGGAGCCAAAGGAAACCTTGGACCGCCCTTTTGGGCAGGCTTTCTGCCGCCATTTCTGCACGGCGTGTGCAGCAAATACATGATAATTGTTGTCGTCCGGAAACTCAGCAAGTTTCTTTCTGCAAGGCCCGGAATGGCACTGCCACTGGACGCATGGCCCGCGGAAAATTAAGCTCTTAGACAGCTCTTGTTGCAGAGAAACAGGCTGGAACAATTCGCTATAGCTCGGCTGGCTGGACTAAAGGGTGTTTGTTAGGCGTTAATACGATGCGAAGAGCGCGACGTGCGTGTGCCCAACTGGTTTCCGTGGCGGCATAACCCCAACTCACCGTCAGCCCTCTATCAACAACCACTCAAGTTGACGAAGAAGCTGATGCAGCGGCACCACAACAATCAACAAACTTTTTTAATGTGAATTGAGCCTCTATCGTACGTCCTTATCTAGTGCCTCGTTTCCGGGCGCGTGCTCAAAAGTGGGTTGGGCACACGCCAAAGTGCAGTCTAGGGTAGGCGCGTGTCCGCCTTTCTGCTATCTTCATACTGGCGTGGGTACCACTAAAATATAAGCGGGCCTCATTCGTCAACCCACAGATGGATATCGAACACCAACTGCGTCTATTGCAGCGATGCGCGATTACTCCTCACACGCATTACTACTGCTTCGTTTGCCAGCTGGTTAGATGTAACGTGCTCGCCAGCAGCAGACACCCGCTTGGCGCAACCCAAGGCCCTGAGGTGCGAGCAAGGCAACTGCACGCGATGAGACGTAAGAGTCGGGAATCGGTTTGACTTACAAGGTTGTACGTGGGCTTGTTGAGCTTGGGTGCCGCTGCGATTATTGAAGCGGAAATGCTGTCAGCGTGGATGCCAGGCGGCCGGCTGACCATCGCAATTAATTGTTTTTCGACGTCCTCAGAAACATCGGCTGATTGCATGCAGGCAGTATGGCCCTCAAATGAGCACTTCGCTTCAACGAGCTGTTACAAAGAAAACCCTGGCTCTCCTGCCTGGGTTGTAGCTGAGGTTGTCGCTGAGAATGCCTTCTTCTTGTGCATCCGCAGCCGGTACTTCTTTGCTGGTGTGCTTGGGTTGCTGTGTACCTGGGATGTTCCAAGACGCGAACCATCTGCAATCCTATGTAGTGCATGAATTCGTGCCTCCACTTTGCTTCACCTTGCTCCACAGCGTTGCGCGCAAAACACTTCCACCATGCTTACAAGGAGGGAGTGCACACCACCAACTACTTACAGGTACCCAAAAACAAAAGATGTCTGCCAGTTCTGGGACAATTTTTGTGTCCAGCACTGGAACCACTGGAGGACCTGCCAGTAATGAATGACCCGGTGCGTCTTGGGTTTCACCCTGGATGTGATTGACACACACACATACACGCGTGTGCTGAGACACACCGATTTTAATGCCAGTCCCAGGAATTGTCCCAGAGCTGGCAAACTTGATTTTTTTCTTCCACGTGGTTCACGTTGTGTTAAGCGAGTGGCAATGCGCTTAATGCGGGTAACAAGTATGATTGGGTGGCAAAACGGCACTCATTTTTGGGGCAGACCTGGCATTAAATCCGATTAGAGAAGGTGAGCTGCAGGATTAAGCGAAGTGATGGATTGGGGGCACTGGCGTTTCAGATCACACCTTTCGCAGTTGCAAGTGTGCGTTGAGATGTTTTGGTTGTGATGCTGCGTAAGGGGATGCTGTCGAGGTGCTTTGTAAGGTTGACAGGATTACTGGTTGTGGTGCTGTGTGCCTGCGGTTTGGTTTGAGCTTCTGCCCACCTGGTAGAGCTCTTTGTTTATAGCGACCAAAGTCGATAGTGCATGTACAACTTCACCCTCGCCTGGTGTAGGTACTCTGTATGTTTTAAGCAGACCATCAATTCATTTCTTTTTTCCCTTATGCATGTGTACAGATTTCGCCTGTATGAGTGACTGCCTGGTCTGCATGAGTGCACACAATCTCAAACTGCCCGACAACACCGAATGTTTGTCAGCTTCAGCTGTGCTTTTGATTGCTGCCTCTGTTCTACTGCTTTGTTCCTTGGGCCGTAAACAATACTTTTTTTGCCCTCCGTCAGTGCGGCGGCTGTTCGTACAGTAGACGAACCTTTGTTGACAGACGGTCCGAAACGCTCCTTGTTGCTAGCAGCCGGAGCACGAACAGTATATGCATTCTTCGTCGCAATGTTGAACAAAGCAGTAGAACAGCAGATAAGTCCAGGAAAAAGTGCATATGAGCCTTTTGTCGACTGGCACACGCCGCCACGCGCTTACGGTAATCCGTTAGCCCCGTCTGCCATTTTATAATTTATGGGGTCCAACCACGAGCTTGCCTTGCCCCCGCTGCCTCATGTCCGGCACACCAGCAGGAGTGGATCATCAAAGTCCTGGCTTGGATCCCGGTCTCATCAGGGTAAGTGCCACACGTCCAGCACGCTGCCTGCACAATTGCCAAAGCAGCAGCACATCTCGCAGCTCAATCTGGCGATTGTGAAGATAAACCTTGCAGCCCGTTCACGATTGTGACCGCGGATTTTCAAACCGGTAAGGGGCTCCATACCGTCCTTGTTACCTCGTGACGATTGGCATCAAAGAATGGTTGCACTGCTGGCGTCTCGCAGCGCAGCCTGGCGCAGGAATGGCCGCCCAAGACAACCTGCGCAAAAGGGCCGTCCAAAGTTTCCTAAACCTCATCATTTTCTGCACGATGGCATGTTTCGTCGCCATCACCTTCATGAGGCCCACCGTATGGTACATATATGACCAAGTGAGTGCTCCACTCCAGAATCGTCATTTGTTTGTTTGAGTGTGCCTGTATCTGTGAGTCGGATGGCCTTTTGATGACGTGTTCTTTCAAGACCTCACCTCAGTACCTGTAATATAGACAGAACCGAGGACTGCCGGTCCATCTTTGGAAGCCTAACTGTGCAGTTCCGACCTTCACTACTGGATTTACTTCCGTTGCTGTCTTGGTGCTTCGCAGAAGTGGACCAACATTCGCAACAGCATGACCATCATCTTTCCTGGGGACGTGCCGGTTCTGACCACGGTGCGCCAGGTTTTTTTCGCATGGCTCCTTGTGAACCCTGATGACGCCACCTAACCGCTACTCAGATCCACTCGGCCGGGGCCGCTCCACTCCAGATCACACCGTCAGAACGGCATGTCACAACAGAAAGCCGGCTGCGTAACCTCTAGGATGCGCTTGACTAATGTATCCGATACCTGAATCGCGTTCGCTCATACGACGTGTCTTGTTGTTCTCCAATTCTCGCCCCAAATTCAGTTTCAGCTTAGGCCTGTCATTTCAAGATGAATCTGCAGGTCCAGCAGCTTCCTGCAACAGTCATGGGAAGCCCTCCCGTGGACGGGCTTCTTGGCGCTCAGGGCAAATACCATGCAGGGCGACTCCCATGCACAATTTGTGCCCGTCATGCACACTTTGTGCCCGTCATGCACACTCTTGGCCCTCCATACACCCAGCCCGCCCTGCATCCGTCATGCGCACGCCTGAGCCACTGCCGACCCATGACCATGCATGACACACACGCAGGTTGTCGTGAAAGATGGCAAAAGCATGACGAAGAATCTTGGGAAGGACGCACCCCTGTGGGCTGGAGGCTCTGCATTGCCAGTAAGTGCCTCCTTGTCCTTCAGTCTAGGCTCCGCAATACCTTAATCTATGTCATTGTCCCGTAGACCTCCGCCACATGCATGAGTACGTGTGAGTTGAAGCTGATCTGCAAGGTCAGCAACGGCCACACAAGTTGCAAGGTATTTGAGTATGTTAACGCGCGGCAGTTACGCATGTTGCTGCACGCTCAACAAGGCACGTGCCTTCTTCAAACTGCTGTGCCACCAAGACTAGCTGGTGCATACCCTCACCTGTGGCACCTGACCAGCAAGTTCGATGGCAGCGTGTAACTTCGACTTGTATCGTACAGTTTTTTACGCTCGTTTTCCCCCATGAGCTTTGTTCCTGTCTCGATCTTGTTCTTGTCCAACTTCTGTCCTGCAGCCTTTTTTTAGGTCACTCTCCAATGGGGCTCTCTGCTGGTCGCTGCTCTGGCCACAGCTGGACTGCAGCAACTGGACAGGACCAGTGGCCACGCCTCAGGCCTTACTGTTACAACCACCCTGACTGGCCTGAGTGCTGCAACACATGCTGTGTGGCGCAAGGTAAGATCATGCAACCTTGTTGCCTGCTGCATTGGTGTGCCTTGCTATGAGTCAGGGCCATATTTGCTGTACAATATCATCCCATTCTACTCACAGACTTTCTTGTGAACCCGCTGTCTGACATCACCACATGTAGTCTGCATCGCCATGTACGAGGCAAGAATGACTGCCAATGCAAAACTGTCAGCCTCAAGATGGTCCAAGGTCCATCGAAGTGCAAAGACACAATGTTATGCAAGTACTGATTTGGGGGGGGCAACATGCACCAGTACTTGCCTTGCTGATTAAGTTCGCCGTGTAAGAATCGACAAAGAAGGCTTGTCAGTCTTGCGTGACCAACAGACCTTGTGACGCTGTTGTGCCTACGTGGTGTGCAGCTGCGACGTATGGCAGCCACCCAGATTGCCCCTGTTCGCTTCTGGCACTGGTGGTGCGGTGGGCTGAGCGTCATGGATGCGTTTCTGGTCATGCTATGGTGTGCCCTGACACTGGTGTACTTGTACATGAACATCACCAGACACTTCGCAAGCACGGCAGGTGAGGCAACCGAATGCAACGTTGCAGCGGCTAGTTTTGTAGTCAGACCTTTTTTTCAATCCGGCTGTGATTGCCTCATTTTGCTTTCTTGCTCAAGCTAAATCAAGGTGGTGCGTTCCTCGTCCTTTGACGACCTTGCTCGTGTAACCGGTTGTATATATAGCCATTGGTGCAGAGGCTGAGTGAGCCCAGAGTAGCAACAACCCGAAACACGCAACTGTCTGTCACTTGTTTACTTGGCTGTCAGCCCATTTCGAACAGAAGTAGCTGCTGAAGCAGCGCCATACTCTACAGTAAACAAGATCCTGTGTGTGAAAATGAGCGTGTATCTTATCTAGTACCTTTGTTCGGGGGCGCGTCCAGACTTCAGCAACGCAGAGTGGCACTAGAAGCGCAAAACACAGCATATCCGACCACTCTCTGTGTGCTTATGTTTTCTGCCTGTGCTGCTTGCAGTGGCTTTGACCCCGCCCCCTGCACAAACCTCAGGAGCCCCGGCCCCCTCAGCCTCCGGTAAGTCCGTTACTTTGCAGCCAGTGTGCAACAGACAGCTTGTCCTTCTGGGCTGGCGTATGTGCTATACGGGCTTACCAGCCGTCTTCCTATACGCACAACGCCTTCTATCACTTCGTGTTGAACACAATAGCTATTTTTATGTTTGGGCGCACATGAAGCGTTTTGAACGTGACTGACTAGGCCTCCTGGCCCTTCTTGTGTCCCTTTCTCTAGCCTTCGACCTTAGCTTGGGCGGCTAGTTCCTGTTTTGCCTGCAGTTGGCCTGCCTTGCCTGCTGTGCTCCCTGTGTTCATTTTGCTTTCTTGCTCAGGGTAGGCCAGGGCGGTACCCATCCCGTTCGGTGTCCTCTGACGGCTTTCCTGGTGTAAATACATATATATAGTGCTAGCCTCAGTACTGCACATGCTGGGTACTGTACTGCAAGGTGTACCGCATGTGCTTGGTACTGTACTGCAATGTGTACCGCGTGTGCTTGGTACTGTACTGCAATGTGTACCGCGTGCGCTTTCTTTGCAGGTGTTGACCTCCTGACTCCCCTATTCCTGCAGAGGCGGCTTGAGAACTCTGGCAAAGGGAGCGGGTGAGCTTTCTTCTCTCTTCCTGCCTGAACGCTTGCTTCTGCTGCCAAGCCTTAGATCTCCTGCCTGAACGCTTGCTTCTGCTGCCAAGCCTTAGATCTCCTGCCTGAGCGGCAGGAACCGGCCAGTTGGACCCCTTCAAAACCCCTGTCCCAGCAGAACGCCTGCGGTCTCCTGCCGACCATCTCCTGCCTGACTACCTTGTGCTAAGGGTTTTAGTCTCGCTCTTGCATGGCTTGCTAGCGTTCGTGCACGCTGCTGTGCTGGTGAGCGTTATGGCAAATCAACTGGGCCCCGCTCACATACCTTACCCTAAGCCACGGTTCGACAATCCAATCGGATTCCGATATAATCAAGGTAAAATGCCAGAATAATCCTGACAAAAGTTTTGCATGGACTTGGGGACTTCTAAGAGCATTCAGTTGCTGTGTACACGCGTTGCTTCAGGGAGACTCTGCGTATGCTCCTGATGGTCATGTTCCTGCCCATCTCCCGTTCCAACTTCATGAAATGGCTATTCGGCACCGACTACGCCACGCTCATCAAGTACCACAGGTATTGCAGGCGGCCAGCAAGCACAGAGCTGTTTATGGATGTGTGCTTGATGCAACCGAATGCTGTGCGCAGTTGCTGTGCAGTGTGCTTCTTTTGAAATAAGCACTGTCCTGTTTGACTTGCATGCTGTGCAAGTGTGTCGGTTGTTATCATGTTGTTGTTGTTGTTGTTGTTGTTGTTGTTGTTGTTGTTGTTTACACGGCCTTCAGTCCGGGGAGGACTGCTCAACGAGGGCAAAGGGGGAAGGAAATTAGGCGACCTATTGGTCACCACTACACCCTCAGCAACAACCGCAAAGTCAACTTAAACAATCCTGAGTTATATCACGTGACATGCCACTGTCAGGTGGATGTCCTGGGGCACCATTGGGATAGCCACAGCCCACGGCCTCCTGTACATGGTTCAATACGGCGCAGCTGGGACGCTGGACCTTAAGTTCTCAGGGCATGAAGAGGTATGTTGTTGCTGGTGTTGTTGTTGTTGCTGCTGCTGCTGGTGTTGTTGGCTGGGTCGTCAGTCCAGGGAAGACTGCTCAACGACGGCAAGGAGACCAAGGATCCAATGGTTACCTACTAATCATAATCACCACTGAACCCTGAACAGCAACTACACTGAATCATTTCGAGAAGAAAGCCAGGTGATGTTCTTGTACACAGATTGTATTATTCATGCCAGGCAGCGCCCAAGCATGTATAAAGGTCAACCACAAGCACACGTTCCGCTGCCTTGTCCATGCAGTTGTCACGAAGGAACGTGATGGGCCTGATCGCTCTTCTTGCTGGTCTGATCATTGCCTTCACATCCACCACGTGGTTCAGATCCACATACTTTCGGGTGAGGAAAAGAGTCGGCCACATTAAGAGTGAGAGAGTGACGATTGTACGTTTTCCAGAGTTCGACCCGTTGTGCACCTCCACTTGCAATGTGCCTGTGAAGTCAGCTATGCAGGCATTCAGGTCACGTGGCTGTGTCTTCAGGGTGTGTTTTATGGTGTATCACAGTGTGTGGTTTTGGTACGATCTGCATGGCTGTGGAGCCAAACGCCTGCACAGGCACGTATCTTATTCAATTGACTTCAGCATCAGGGAACGGTCACATGGCACGGGTCGGGATGTTCTACCCTGAGCAATGACTCCTGCACATACCATGATCGCTTCTCTGCTCCCCATGGAAATCTCTGCTCTGCTCTTTTGCCGTGGTTTGCCCAATTCCGCGGTTTAAATAATCCCCGGTTTAATCCAATTCATGGGTTTACCCAACCGTGAAGACTGTGTGCCACACCAGCCCGAACACATGGCTGCTCTGCCTGTGACAACCATAGTTTTTCTGTCACTCGCAGCTCTTCTACCGAACGCACATTTGTGGATTCCTCGTCTTCGTCATCTTTGCAATGTTGCATTACAAGAACATGATCATTTGGATCATGCCTGGCCTTGTCCTGTACGCCATTGACCGAGGATTCAGGTAAGTGGGTGGGTGGTCAGAGCGTAGGCAGGGCTACCGGACCACCTCCTGGCAGTTTGGTGACATGCATGGCCATGAGTCAAGGTCGGATACAGTGATAAGCAGGGCACAATCAGCAGATCCCTATCGACCTATGCCATCACCACGTTTTGATGCACGCACCGCACCATGTACTGCGTACGTCGTGTTCGCATGTTATGACCAGATATGTTGATTGAGTACCAGCAAATTGGCGGCAAGTCGGATGCAGGAGTTGAGAAGAAGCTGGCCATCATTACAATTTGCTGCATGCACTTCTGTACACTACACGCTTCTTTGCAGGTTCTGGCAGCTGTCCACGAACTGGACCCGCGTTGGCCCTGAAAACGTATCCATAGATGGAAGCGTGCTCACGCTGCAGCTCAAATGGTCACAGGTGAGCATGATGGAAAGACGTACAAGGCACAGGTCAATGCAAGGATTGTTCCTCAAGCAGCCATGCCATCTGTCCCTTCCAACAACTGTCAATGTGCCAAGTGGCATTCTGGACTTTTTGGCTACATTTTTTGCCACTGACAATGTATGGGCCCCAGACAATGCCAAGGTGAGCAGAAGCTCGTATATACGCAAAGAATCGCGCCCTTGTTCATACAACAGGCTTGATAATGGTTACCATGTCCTTGCCCTTACCACTGTCTCCAGTGCCGATTGACATTGCTCATCAATTCCGATTGGCACATGTGGCACTTTTGTTCGCAGGCAGACGGCAAGACTATCGCAGCCGGACAGGAGGTCTATCTGCGCTGCCCAGCCATCTCGTTCACTGCGTCGCACCCCTTCACTGCTTCTGACGTCAAGCAGCTGGACGACGGAACCACACTGCTGACCGTTCATCTAACCATTGTGGGACCTTGGACTATTGCGCTGAAGAACAAGATTCAGAGTGGATGCCGATTGCGCATACAGGTGTGTTCGAGGAAAGGGCAGGTTCGGTCTTTGGTCATAACCACTATCTGATCAATTTCAACTTGGTGGTCAGTGCTGTTATTGGTCAAATGTCCCACGTCACACCAAACAATCTCCACGCCTTGGCTTGGGGCTTCATAATCTTTAGCTCCACTTTGGCTTGTGATGCATTGTGGATGCATGGTGCAAGCTGTGTTGCGCCCATGCCGCACGCAGGTTGAGGGTCCATACACCACCTGTCTTGACCACCTACCCACCACGCCTGTGGTCGTCATGATAGCTGGAGGCATAGGAGTGAGTGATTGCCGTAGTAGGGTGTATGAGCATCCAACAGCTGTGCTTGGGCTGAAGCATGCTGTCCCCTGTCCCAGCAACTTTACAACTGCCTTATCCGTCTCCGTTTAAGAGTCTGTTCAAGGATCCGTTCAAATTGTAGAAACCTCTTGATTGTGACTGCAGGTCACTCCCTGCCTGTGCCTTCTGCGCCGCTTCCTGCGGCAGCACCTGGCATTTCTCTCGCTCGACGTCGAAAACACGAACATCGCACCAGCACCCAAGGTACGAGGAAAACTTATCGCAGAGGGCATACAGTGCCGACGTTCTAAAGGAAATAACAGATTTATGATAACCGCAGTTGGCCGTGAGCCGACCACGACAAGTTGACTGTTGTTGCTGACGTCTGTTCTCCTGACTGCTGGTGCTAATGCGCTGCCAAAGCCGGTCAACAGCCTCGGACATTTTCCGCGTCATCATTCACATTTCAGCGTGCTTCCTGGCGCCATGCTTCCGGCGCTGCAGGTCTACTTTGTCTGGAGCGCTAGGCGCCTGTCAGAGCTCAAACTGTTCGGCGAGGATCTGCTGGCCGCGTGCAGCGCTGGCAGTTCTCTTGGCAAGTCAAGCAGCTGCAAACTTCCGGACAGCGATCCACCGAAGCGCACATCGGACAGCAGCGGCGATTTGGGCTCGACCAGCCGCCCTGATTTTGCCAATGCCAGCTGGCTGCAGGCTGCACTTCACTACACAGGCTTTGAGCTGGAGCAACGTCAGAACAGCGTTGAAGTGGACATGCCCGGTACACCATGTGGACTTGCCATCGCGGCCGGGGCTGCTTCACAACGTGCCGGTTCTGATAGCTTCCACAAGGATGATGGATCGTCTCCCAGTTGCTCCCACATCGACACCCCGCCTCGCCTGTTGGCCGCCCACCCCGCCAGCAGCCCAGCGCTCTACGCCATCTGCATTCTTTTCGGCTTCTTTGGCGCTTGGGCTGGGCTTCTCCTCGCAGCTTACTACGACGTCTACCTTGCGCGTACAACTGAAAAAGGCGCTAACTACCTCACGGTAAGGTTTTGCGTCGTAGCTCGTCACACTTGCAAACCCTGGGCGCTGTAATATACTTGTCGTTTCCTGCATTGACTTGCACTGTCGCTGACAATTGACACAACATCTGCACCACTCATGACCAGCTGTCGACACACCGACAACTGTTCTAATCCCAGCACGACACCACTGTTCTGCCGTCCACCATGCAGGTTGGCATCGTGCAGTGGGTATGCATTGGAGCCGGCGGCATCGTCTCTCCTCTCATTGTTCTCAGCATTCACTGGGCCATCATCATGTGTCTCATCCCCTCACGCCAAGCCATCTCCGTGCCACCTGCCTACAACAGCCGCTCAAACAGCATGTCCAAGGCATTGGGCAGCTACCTCCACAACACGCTCACTGTGCTGCCTGGCTATGTGCTGGCACCTCTGGCCGCCAAGGCTACGGGGGAGGGCGGCATTTCGCTGGGCCGCGGCCGCCCCAACCTGTCTGCTGTGCTTAAAGAGGTGGTGCGGCAGCACCCGGAAGTGGCAGAGATCGAGGTGCTGATGGCGGGAGGGGACTCGCTTGCGGAGCCTGTGCTCACAATCTGCGCCCAGCACAACTTGTCCAGGGGCAAAGGTCCAGCTCTGCTGATGAAGCGGGTCGCACACCACGCCTGAAAGCAAGAAAGACTGGAAACGGTTGTGGATTGTTCAGACGCAAGTGTCATCCAACAAAACTGCACCACTCAGCCACCACAGTCAGCCCACAATTACAACAAAGTGTTTGCTAGCTGACACTGTAGCCCAGTGATAGCATGGTCACGTGTTGGCCTAAATGGCACAGATTGTGATATCAAACTGTTACGGACATTGTTTTCAGTGTTGGCACACTGGTCTGCTCGTCCTTGTGCATGTACTTCATCCGCTCTTAAAAAACATCGTTCGTGATTAGGCTGCTTGATGATAGCGATACCTGCGAATGGAGTAGCACGTGCACTTGCAGCTGCTCACTAAACTGTTTTGTTTGGGACGCACTTGAGCAGCATATCCTTGATCGGATGAACTGTATGTCTGTGCTCTGCTGAAACAGTGACGATTGTTATGAGGCTGTCAGCCAACTGACTGAGTCATTCTTATGCCTGGCAAGCCAGTTATCCGCATCATGGACTTGACGAGACATGACTGACTAGGCCTCCTGGCCCTTCTTGCGTCCCTTTCTCTAGTCTTTGACCTTAGCTTAGGCGGCTCGGTTCTCTTTTGCCTGCCTTGTCCTGTTGGCCGGGCCTTGCCTGCTATGTTCCCTGTGTTCGTTTTGCTTGCTTGCTCAGGGTAGGCCAGGGCGACGGCCATTCCGTTCTCGGTCCTCTGGCGGCTTCCCTGGTGTAAATACATACACATATACATATGTATGCATGGATTAGAGTATGGTCAGTGAGGCTTTTGGTGTGCCAGTTCACCTCTGGGCAATTGATGTGCCAGATGTACGTGGTGCTGATGACGTTTGTGGCAGCTGATCACTCCAGTTTGACACTCTGGTGGTGAGCTTAGCTGTAGACACTGAGCTTTAGACTGTAAGACAACCCTCCCTGGACAACGCTTTATCCATTGAGCCGCGTTACCTGAAACTCTCCAGTGAGATTTAGTTCGTCGAGAGGCCTTTTTAAATATCCAAATTACACTTGTATGTGCAAGCTTTAAGTGATGGTTTAGTCGTGGCCAGTTCACCTCTGGGCGGAATGTTATGCACTTATTGTGCCAAATCTTCAGTAACTCTTCAGTAACCCTGACTGCACTGGACCTGCTTTCACTTGACAACCTGCGTTGGGGCAGTCAATTCGTTTTCGGCCCAGAATTCGCAAGCCAGGTTTGCAATACGCAACACGTGATGGTGCACCAAATAACAGAACAGCCGTAGTGTGCGAGTTCGAGGTAATGAGCCGTGCTGTAGCAGCGGATGTGCCTGCCCGCCTACTGACTGGCAGCCCGTTGCAGGGCGGCTTT
>QAXH01001659.1:154-20642 GCA_004335635.1 Chloromonas sp. AAM2 | reverse complement strand
TACATATACAAGAGCAGACAAAAGCACAACTCCAGACAAACTGAGGTGTCGACACTCGCACACAAAGGCCTCTTGTGGCGGGCAGAGGTTGGATAATGGTAATGATAACCCAGAATGCGTATCACCACTAGTGAGTCGCACACACAAATTGTCCCAGAACTGGCAAACATCTTTTTTTTGGGCATCATGTTGAAGGTATTCAGGTCCTGTCCACGGACTGTGTGAAGCAAGACTCCTTGTTCACCACTGTCAGTTGATTTTGCTCTGTACAATTGCAAGGTTTCCCCTAAGCTGCCTGGGGTGCTCTGCAGGCTGCCTAGATACTTGGGGCGAACCGCCACAGACTCAAGCTGAACTTTACACGTGGTACTCACACAGAAGATAAGAATGCCGCTTTAAAAAAAAGAAGTTTGCCAGTTCTGGGACAATTCGTGTGAGACAGACAATTACGTGGTGCAGGTGTGTAAATGTGGAAACGTACCATCTGCCCTTCGTCCAGTGGCGGCATCTGTGCTGCTTCGTTTGACATAGTGGGTCTCTTCTCCTTCCTGGAGGCGCTGATGGATGACGCAGGTGGATGACGCAGGTGGTGCCATGTTGTTCTGCAGCTGCGTGTCTTTGTGTGTATGGGCACCTTTAACGTCATCTTGTGAGTCACCCAAATTTCGTGCACTGGTATTCTCTGTTTGCCCTGGCCTTAGGACCTGTGGCGCTAACCCTGCGATTGTTCTGCGCGTGCCTGCCCGCCACAACATTTGAAAATGAACATTTTGCGCTTTTTTTTTCGCTCGGAAAATGACGTTTTGCGGACCAAACAGCGATATATTGCTGTTTGAACGGATTATTTAGCGGTTGCGCACAAGGCCTGGGTGGCGCGGCAACGCCCTTCCGCAGCGCATCAGCTGTCGAAAATTAAGGCCAGTTCGCACGTACACATGTAGGCCGGTCAGGTGATCATCATTTATAACACGAGAAGAAAGCGAAGCTGTGTGTACGCGCGCTCAACACGCGGCGTTCGTTTGCGTGCAGGGCTAGCAACTCGCAAGGACAAATCCGTCCTCCAAGGCGGCGCCAAGGCCAACCCCGGCAGCAACCTCGTCAAGGCCCAGGCGCGTGTCGTCCCGGGCCAGTCAATGATCTACTTGGGCATGACCCAGAATCCCACTCAGCGCGTGAAGCGTGCCCGGGAGTACGCCAGGGCCCTTGCGGCTAGCAGCAGTGGTTCGAAGATCTGCCAACAGAAGTGAGAGAGAGGCTGCGCAACAGAAGGCTTCAGGCTTAGTCACGCAGCAAGTCAATAAAAGGATAGGTTATGCCAGACTGATCAACACGAGAACACAGGACTGTGAAGCAGTTTCGAGGGTGTGGCTGTGTTTGGGCACCTTCCAACACTTGGTGGCATAGTGTGCCTTTCTTTTTTTAAGGCTGCCGGCCGAGTTTGAATCATTTTGTTTCAATCTTTTGACACCCTACCTGTGTTAAACAAGCCTTGAGGTGAGCTGGACTCCACAGGGTTTCACACTAGCCTTTTAAGAGTTCTAAATGCGCTTACCATTTGACAACATCAGCAGCCCCCCTGTAATTGTGGTAAAAGGAAGTCAACTGACTGTGGCCACCAGGGAAAGGCTGCACGTTGAGCAGGCCTTGCTAACAATGCTCAAAAGCGTTTAGGAGCTGCAATCACACGGCACCCTGCAGGGAATAACCACATCAACATGGCTGGGCACCACGTTCTCCACCAACACTATACCCCCAAAGGTAGCACAAATGAAGCAACTCCATCTAGCACGCACATGCATCCAAAATCATCAAGACGAGGGATGTACGATGTGGAATGGAGACTAAACTAGACTTCTAGAACTTTTCTGTGTGGAGTGATGTGATTGCTCCGTAACTTTTCTTGGTGTAACTACAAACAAACTACAAAAGAACAGTGCAACAAACCGCCTGGACTCGCGGAGACCGGGGGAAGTTTTTAGCGTATAACTTTGCTAATCCACTTCTGGTTACCAGGCAGTCCAGAAACATTCTACCCAAACCTGTTAGTCCTTGTGATTAGGTAAATTCCCAAAGGCGTGATCGCCATGGGGTGTGAATCACTGCTTGATTTGGAGTGTCCATGTAAACTCCTTCATCAGACCTGTGCCACTTGAACTGGCTCACACACTTCCATGCTGCTGAGTGATGCATGGCACCTAAGGCTGCCTGCAACAAATACATCGCATCATGAACGTCAGTTGCCTAAGTGAACCGGTCGAACAGCTGTGCTGAGCACGGAGAGCATAATCAATCCACAAGCCTGCTCAGTGCTGGTCACTGCATGCACTATGGCGCATGTGCTTTTCTGTCACCCGCCCCCCTCACTCTCAATTCCTCTCTCATTCTCTCTCTCTCTCTCTCTCTCTCTCTCACGCACTCTATCTGATTCTCTCTTTCTCACAGCCAGCATTGCAATCGCCTCCCGGCTTCACTTGTGCTTGCCGTGCGGCCCCTTGACTGCCGCTTGTGCAGCGGCCAGGCGGGCGATGGGCACGCGGAAGGGCGAGCAGGACACGTAGTCCAGGCCCACCTCGTGCACAAAGTTTACGGACTGGGGCTCGCCGCCCTGCACACGCCAGCACATGTGAACCGTCACATCTAACACACATGCACATGCTACAACCTACAACGCTCAGGTGTTCTTGCACATGCCCAAAAGGACTCGCATCGAGTGAAGCCGATCATATCCAGTGTGAAACGTCCACCATTTTGATGGCATGCTTCACGCACTCCACACACCTGTCTGATCCCGTTTATAAGCGAGCTCCCATGCCGATCCAAACCACACGCTGCGCTGATGTTCTGGTATGAATAGTACACAACTCCAGCGCACCTGTTCACCACAGATTCCAATCTTGAGGCCTGGGCGCGTGGCGCGGCCCCGCTCCACTGCCATCTGGATCAGCTGCCCAACGCCCTCCTGGTCCAACACCTGAGCACGTGAGAGAACCACAGAACACGTGATGAGAAACGTGCAAAGTTGGCCAGGTTTCCAAACTCGCCATACTATCATGCCCAACCAACACTTGTTCAGGTGGCTGAAACCCACCGTGCACCCCACATCAGTATCAGAAGTATGGGCTATGGCCAAGTGGAGGAGATACCAAACGTGTTGGATCACGCAGTTCATACGCTGTGCCAATCATTGTGCCACAACACTTGGGATTACACAGCGTACACAGTGTGCTGTAACACAGTGCGGCAGTGTGTAAGCAGTATGCTGGAATTGTCGAGGACAGTGCAGGAGCATGGCCACCTACTGGACACTAGCTGCGTGTGATTGCGCTGAGTGCCGCCTGTGCTGCCACTGCCCAGTCACCTGGAATGGGTCGTGTTGCAGAATCCCCTTGTCCAGGTACACGGGGAGGAACTTGCCCACGTCATCGCGAGAGAAGCCAAAGCACATCTGGGAGGGGCAACCATGATACACCGTGTCATGATGATGGTGCTGGTAATGATAATTATGATGCTCTGTGCGGGGCACGCATACACACACACACCTAGTAACCGTACTAGCCCAAGATTCTTCTGATCGTCTTTTCTTAACCGGCTGGGTGTCTCCGTGCAACATTCTTCTGTTCTGGCAAACACTGCAGAACCTAGTGCTGACAAGGCAACAGGTTGTTCCTGCCAACTGGATTCAGCTGAACCACTCCTTGACTCACGGCCTTCCAGTGAGCTGCACTTGGTTGTGTGAGGTTTCCTTACCTCGCTGCGCCATCCATCAATGCCTAAATCACCACATGTACCTGTGTTGACATCCATCCGCCTCCTCTTTGTTGATGGGATTGAATATGAATAATACCCAGCAACTAGCTTTGCTCCCTACGTGTCATAACCGCATGCCCCTATGTCTTTCTTATGAGGCGAGAATCGTAAAGGACCCCTACCTGTGTGAGGTCGTTTGTTCCGAACGAAAAGAACTCCGCCACCTCCGCGATGGATCCTGCTGTCAGACACGCACGTGGCACCTCGATCATGGTGCCGATCTGGTACTCCACCTCAACTCCGGCGCTGGACATGACCTGCAGACACGAGTGACACGCACAACCTGTCGTTTGGCTGGTTGTGAAACGTTGCTTGCTTGTTTTGGTTAACAGAAACAACGCGAGTTTTTTGGTAACCTTGAAACGTTGCTGGCTTGCACACATCAAGGCAACATAGCAGGGACGCTGGGATTGGGAACGAGGCTACTGCAGCTGGAGCAACTCCGCCCGGAGGCCGTGCCGGGTCGCCGTAGTTTGGCAGTCGATTGTGTTTGTTTCACCCAGCTCATGAACCAGACTCGTGTCCATCAGATGCTCGACTCAGCCCCGCACACTGCCCACCTGCCCTGCAATCCTGCGTATGAGCTGCTCCTGGTTCCTGAGCTCGAGCAGCGAGCCCACAAGCGGGATCATGATGTCGGGCTTGACGCCAGCCCCTGATTTCTTAACGCTCACAGCAGCCTCGAAGATGGCCTGGACCTGAAACCACATGTCAAAAGACATGGTATGAATTCACTTTCATGTGGCAGTACACGTACATCTGACAAATATGCTAGTGTTGACAGGTCATTTACTAAGATAATGACGATTGGAGCAGACACATGTCATTGTCATTGAAGTCGTCGTGTAGAGACTACTGGAAGCGCAACAGAAACTGTAGCACCCAAGCATGGACAGCGCACAGCAAGCACATGGTGCATGTGAGTGTGACCTAGTTGGACCTTCGTGTGAGCAGCTGCGGATGATATGGACCACCAGTGTGTCCTGAGGCGAACATCTTCTGGCTGGCTTGAAGATGTTTCAGTCATGGATGGCTGCAGGCTTGCAAGCTGCCAAACAATCCACAAATCACCCTGTTACAACTTCCAGCTCATAAGGTACATGTGACTTGTGAAACGAAGTACAAAACAACACACGCAACGGCGACTGTACATTCTGTGATGACTTTCGTGAAGGAGGAGCCCCGGGGAACTTGAGGACAGGGTGACCTTGACAAAACGGCCAGTGTACCACGCGCCCAAATACATAATATTTTGCATTGCAACGCATATGGATGTCATATGTCTGTCTGAATTCATACATAACACGGGCCCCCCGGGCTCCGCTTCTGTCGTGACAAAGCTGATACCAAAGTGGCAGCACCCTGGGTTCCTCATATACCGCGATTGGGCTATGCGCCACCTCGTGCTGCGCCCTGCCTCCCACCTGCATCTCCGTGATCTCCGGGTACGTGATGCCCAGCCTGCAGCCCCTGAAGCCCAGCATGGGGTTCACCTCCTGCAGCTTGTCAATGGTGTCCATGACCTGAGACACGGGGATGCCGGCATCCGCAGCAAGCGCCTCACACACCTGCATGGGGGCAGAAACGGGCAAAAAACCGCCATGTATAACGTGGCTTGTGGTAATGAGGCGTGTGCGCCACCAGTGAAGCATGCAATGGGCGACCATTTGCCGACCGTGAGGCAGAATGATGGTGGGTGATAGGAGTGTGCATCAAGTGTGCTGGTGGCCCAAGATAAGGCATGAGGTGCATGCCATTAGCAGAGCCACGCCACTGGGTAGGGTGGCCCACGGCAACACACTTGATCGCGCGTAAACCTTGTTTCCCCATGTGTTCCCTTGTTTGGTAAGCAGGCCACCGTTTGTCCTCTGCCTTGTCACCACTGCTCCCTCACCTCCTCCATCTCTCCATCAGGCAGGAACTCGTGCAGTGGGGGATCCAGCAAGCGAATGGTCACAGGCAGGCCGTCCATAGCCCTGCACACAACATACACACCCACACACAGCGAGTCTGAACATGTTGTGTGTATGACATCTGTTGTTTTCACCTGTAAGGCGATACCGATGTGAGAAGCAACTCACTCACGCACTGGCGACCTCAGCACACCACAGACAAGCTGCACATAATGACAATATACCAGCCTTGGCCTGGACAGCGACCAGAGAGCCAGTTGAACCAGCCCACATCCAGAGCGTGTGGTAGGCATGTGGTTTGCACGAAGTACAAGCTATACAACCCTTGACTTGTTGAGTGTGAGTGCAAAGTATCTTCATCGTGCACCTGTACCACTCCGGAAGGAAAAACCTGCCGCTCTATATAGAGTCAGTAGGAAGCCCTTACCTGAAGATTCCCTCAAAGTCCGCCCGCTGGAAAGGCAGAAGGTCTGCCAGCGCACGCAGCCGGGCCTCCTTGCTCTGTGCGAACGTAACAGTGCTCATGACACGTAACAGTCATGTCAGTGCCCAGGCGGGTTTTCATAGAAAATGACAAATACGAATGCTAACGGTGTAAGGATCTCGAATCCAAGGTTTTAGGTCATTCTGAGATGGTCGACTGGGTGGTACGAAAGTCCTCCGCAGTCCCGCCCTACGTTTTTGACCTTTTTGAGTATTTTTTGTTTTACGGCTCAAGCACAACGAATTCAAGGCATTTGAAGATATGGCTGGTTGCAGCTCGTTGAGATCTATCCAAAACCACCTTCATTTCCGAAATTGGCCTTGGTTTGTTATGGGCTGGGGAAGTGTCAGAGGGTGCCGGCGCTGGCGTGGCCTGTGTCACCTGCGGCGCCAGGCCGCAGGTCACGCAAGCAGCGATCCAAAGCCGGATGCAGAGCGGAATGTGCTTGCATACCTTGGAAGTGAAGTTTACCTTTGGAATGCCCCCATGGCCTGTGACATGGGTGGCGGTTAGGGTTCGGTTAGGGCTGGCTGGGCTGTGATGACCCATAAGTGAGGGATTGTTGATGTGAACTATCAGTTGTCCAGTTGTTATACAAGTTGTGCAGGGGACAGGCCTTGGCGAGAGCTGTCGATGGAGCCTCTTTTCATGTAATTCTGAGCCGTTTCTGGGTGGGTTCCAAAAGTCATCCTATTTTGGAAAGTCCGAGGCCAGTTTTGGTGCCAGGGTCACGAACTTTCACCCCACCCCTGACCCTGGTCACAAGACTCGGCACGCATGTCAAGACAGAGGAGACAGTTAGTGGCATTGAAAAACAAAGTTTCCTGTGTTTGCATGGGGAGACAGGCACACTTGCCCTGCATGGTTCAGGCACTTGGCTCTGCCTACTGGGGGCTCAACATCAGGCATAAAGACCTGGTGAGCCGCGTTGTACCTCAGATGTCTACGGCCTCTCCAGTTCCTCATCTCTCCTTTCTTGCCATCAAACACAATCGAGGACATTCATAGTTCTTTCTCTCTGCCATGGCAACCTTTCTCTGCTATCTACTGTTCTTTCATGGCGTTATCTACTGTTCACCCAGCATTGCGCAATGGCTGTGCTAATTGCCAGGGCCGAGACAAACCTCATACCCGCCTGCACGACCCTCTGCCCTGCGCCCACACACATACCAGCCACGTGCGCCTCACTCATGTGCCCACACCATGCATTGGCCTCACCTGCGCCACAATCATGCGCCTGACGGTGGCAATGCGCTCCTCGGACGCAAAGAACATGTGCTCAGTGCGAATGAGCCCAATGCCCTCAGCACCAAACTTCCGGGCCTGTGCAGCACACAACCACACACCAAACACAGCGAAGTACAAACATGAGTTTCATATGCCTTTGTGGCATGACATTCACAGACCTGCACTTGGCAGCGTAGCAGTTGGGCCTGTGCTGCTGCAGCTGAAGCAGCTTGTATCAACGTGATTGTCCGGTCATCAAATTCAACTGCAGCACAAGCAGCCTGTGCAGTCATCCCCTCCTCCCTGCCCTCGCTGAGCAGTCCTCCTCGCTATTTGGACAACAACAGCAACGCCCTGTCCTCTACGTTGTTCGCTGCAGAACGTAGTGGCCTCCTTCACACTCTCCCATGCCTTGTCCTGCCCCCCCCCCTCCCTCCCCCTGCCTCTTATGTAGGTGGTATTGGTGACCAGTAGGTTACCTGCAATTCCTCTTGCCCCCCTGCCCTTGCTGAAAGCAGTCCTCCACAGACTGATGGACATGTACACAACAACAATGATAGTACCTCTCTGTTCTCTGCATAATGTGATTGCATCCTGCATACTCTGCGAGGTCCCATGTCCTGCCAGTCGCTGCGCAGTCCTCCCCAGACTGAAGGTCATGTAACCACCACCACCACCACCACCACCACCCCTCCCCACCTCGGCCGCATCCGCTGGCGTGTCCGCGTTAGTGAACACCCGCAGCACCCTGCGCTGGTCCACCCACTGCATGAAGGTGCCCAGGTCGCCCGACAGCTCGGGCGGGGACAGCGCCTGCTTGCCGCGAATGATCTCGCCTGCAAGCGTGGAACATGGCGGGTGGCTGGGTGAGAGTCGACCAGGGTTATGCATGGCACAGTCTGGCTTGTGCGGTTGGTACGGTTTCATCGTATTCTGAGCCATGGTTGAGTGAATCTGCCGACAGCACTACAGGGTTCAATGGATATGGGCTAGCGTTGAACAGCAGGATGGAGACAGTGAGACAAGGGTAGGGTCGTGTCATGTTCACACACCTAGGTTCAAGGACGGCATTCCACTGGTTGTGAGCAGTCACACACTGACCTGTGCTGCCGTTGAGTGAGATGAAGTCCCCCTCTCGAATCTCCACCCCGTTGATGCGTGCGACCTTGTTGTGCTCATCCACCTGTGGGCAGCACATGCACACACGCACCCACTGGGTCAGGCCAGATGTGTGAGTCGTTTGGCATCGGAAGTGCTTTTCGACGCTAAGGATGGAGCAGTCATACACCAGAGCGCACTGCCAACAAATAGGGTGTGTTGTTTGTTGGTCAGGATTCCTGGTACACCACACCCATGCACACACCCATGCAAACGCAGCACATGTTGCACCTGCTGAAGAGGGCCTGTTGCTGTTGAGGCAGGGCGAAATGCGGACTGTTGCCAACATCCAAGGAGCACAAAGAAGGCAACAGCCTTGACGTTGCTGCAGGGCACAGTCTGCGTGCTGGTGCATGTGCGCGTGCGTTGCACGGCAGTGTTTGGCGGCGCCCCCACCTGCCCAGGCTCGTGACCATGCCCCATGCACACCCCACACGCCGTACCTGCAATTCAGTCACTCCTGTGATGCAAGGCTTGCCCCATCCGCGCGCCACCACTGCCGCATGGCTCTGCAAGGGCAGGGAGGCGTCAGCACAGCAACATACCGTGATCCAATGTCAGTTCTCTACCCCGGTATCTGAGCAGTGCAATTGCCTGCACCTCTCAGCGCGAGCGCCATACCCCACTAGAAGCAGCCACGAGCACTGAACCCACTTCCTCGTGCTTCTGTGCAGCAACACTGTGCTGCATCACATAGACCCAACAGTTGACACTTGGCCCTACCGTCATGCCTCCCAGCTGGCACAGCACCCCCTCGGAGCTGAACATGCCCTTAATATCTTCAGGGGAAGTCTCCTTGCGCACCAGCACCACCTGTACACACCACGGCACATGAACCATGCGCTGCATACAGGCTGGCAGACACTGGCTCAGGAGGTGAAAGGAAGCACTAAGCAGAGACTTCAATTTACAACAGGATTGCAGGCCAAGCATGCAGCTGGGTACTTCTGCATCTTGATTCTAGCAACACCTGCCACAGATTCATGCATTGATAGGTCACAGCGTTCCTGTCAAAGGGTCACCTGTCACAGGGTCATGCATGTGGCCCCCAATTCAAATGTGCAATCTATGTTTGAAGGCGGCTGCTGCATCGGACAAGTACAACCCCCTGCCTACCACAAGCACGTGGCCCGGTGCCCCACCTTCATGCCTGCCGTCTTCCACGCGTCCGCGTCCTCGGCTGTGAACACCGCCTGCCCCACGGCGGCCCCCGGTGAGGCGGGCAGGCCCGAGCCCATCACGTGCGGGGCGTAGGCCGAGGGGTCGGCGAACTGCGGGTGCAGCAGCTGGTCCAGGTGACCGGGCTCAACCTGCAACAACACACGGCAGGCATAGACATGTCAGGGCAGGCTGTACGAATTATGGAGCCTCTAGGACAGCCTATCATGCAGCCTATATGCACATGTCAGGATAGGCTACAGCAGTTGGCCTAAGGCTATGCAGACGGACAGGTATTCGTTTACAATGACATGTCACGCTGAGCTTTTCCTGGAGGCTTCCATGCGTGGCGGTTTCGAATAGCTGCCCAGAGTGAAGTAGTTAAATCACACCTTGTACTGCAAGTGTGTGCGCCACTGACCGGTGTAGGTGGCAATTCAGAGCCAGCCTTTAGACAGCAAACAACAGACTATACACCCTCGCCGTTACCGCCAACAGCCCCATGAGTTTCACCGCTCTTGTTACACCACAAGTTGCTCACTCCGTCACCGCCTATGCACACGCACCATTGTGATTGCCTTGTCCCTGGTGACCAGCCCGTCCTCTGCCAGATCCACGGCTATCTTGACCGCCGCTGCGCCCGTGCGCTTGCCGCTGCGGCACTGGAGCATGAACAGCTTGCCCTCCTGCACAGTGAACTCAATGTCCTGCACAGGGCAAGGGGTAGGGGTCACGTAAGCGTCAGATAAGTATTAGGTAACCATGGTGGCCTCAGGTAAGCCGTAGGTTAGCATGGCGGCGTTGGTGTGCAGTTGGGTATGCATGCACAGCTCGACTAAGCCAGGTCACGCGCGTGTCATGTCAGCGCACGCAGCCCATGTGCAAGTGGCAGCCCTGAAGGGGTGATGCGTTCATGAGCATGTCAGTTCATGCATTGCCTTGCCTGGTGGGAGTCGTTGCCTTGAGCCCACACCGCCTGCCGAGTACAATGTTTGCCTCTCGCAAGCACTGCCTGGCCACTGCCGTCCCCAACCGCCACCTCCTACCCGTGACAATCTTCTTCACCATCACGCCTTGTCAATTTCACACACTGCATGTCGCTCGGCTCTCCCCCTGCACGTGTTCACCTGCATGTCCTGGTAGTGCTTCTCCAGTATCTCGCAGTTCCTGACCAGCTGGTCGTAGGCCTCGGGGAGGGTCTGCGCCAGCTTGTCGATGGTCTCGGGCGTGCGGATGCCAGCTACCACATCCTCGCCCTGTGCACACAGCCACAAACGTGCCACAAGCCATTACACGAAGCGATGCACACTGCCGGCACACTGGTGTGCATTACCAGCCGCCATGCATGCATACTGGTACAGCGTTAAGACCAGACATCAGGTGAAGTGCCGTGGCATTATGGCATGAGTGCAGAGCATGCATGTGCATCAGGCGTGAGGTCAGAGCCAGGATCACCGCATACTTCACTTTTTGAGCCGTATACGTATGCGTATGCGTATGCGTATGCGGTGATCCTGGTCAGAGCTGTAGCAGAGAATCACGAGCCTACCTGCCAGTCTAAAACTGTGACGTGTTAATCCTGCATGTCACTATAGAGCGTAATGATGGCACAAGTGACATCACAGAGCAGCTTTGCCTGCCACTCGCTTGCAGCACCACATGAGCCGCAGCAACCTGCGTGGCCACACCACCCTCTCAAACCCCAGAGTAGCCAGACTCTCGTGAATCATTCTTCTCTTCCTTCACGTGCCTGTGCGTTGATGAGGTACTCGCCGTACAGCTTGCGCTCGCCAGTGCTAGGGTTCCGTGTGAAGCAGACCCCTGTGCCGCTGGTGGACCCCATGTTGCCGTACGCCATGGACTGGACATTCACTGCAGTGCCCTGTGCTCACAGCGCATGCAAGCATTGTTCAACGTTATCCATCATGGACATTTACTTCACTGTTCAGGTAAACTGCAAAAAGCCTCACGCAAAACCGACAAAGGCATGTACAACTTGCAAACCTGGCCTGCAAATCCTGGGGTCCTTTTGTGGCGCTGTGTGTGGCGGTTTGCAAGCCAGACAAAACAATGGCTACATGTAAAGAACTGAATGCTGACTGCTGCCCCCTGAGCTGAGAACATACAGACATCAGTGAACTTGGAACGGCTGGGCGTGGCTCAGTAGCATACCCACACAGTGCTGGCACCTGCCACAATGATTTCAACCCCAGCATACCCCTTGTCCAGACCTGGCTCCACTTGTCACAGCTCATCCCACAGCATGTAGCGTGCAAAAAGCGCTCCAAAAATAGAACGACACACACAATATACCTTGAGGCCTGTGATGCCGTTGACCGAGAGGTAGACCTTGGCCCTGTCGCTCTGCCACGAGTCAAACACCGCGTAGATAGCGGCCTTGAGCTGCTCAAACGGATCCTCGGGGAAAATCTGGCCACGTGAGCGGTACACCTGCGGTCACATGTGCATGCCGCACACACGGTGGCACACACAACGAGTGGCAAGGGGACACACATTTACCCCTGGCATAATATCGCCCCGATGAAGGGTAGGCTTTGAGGCCAAACACAGCTTCTCTGCTGATTGAGCGAATACTTGTGGGGTGGTGACCGTACTGTGGCCCTGCTGTGCCTTGACCCTTTATGTACCGCACCTCCTTGTATCTGCTGACCAGCAGCTTGAGGTCCTCCGCTGTTAGGTCGGTGTCCTGCAGCACACCCCGCTCATGCTGCACATACACACACACATACACATACACACACACACACACACACACGCACACACACACACAAGCAAATACAATGTATCTAAGACATATCACACAGACAAGCGCAGCAAGGCTTTTTTGCGAACGACATGTACACAAACATTGTCATGTCATTTACACACTGGACCTAATGGCTACAACAGCATAAGCTCGTTCCCCAATTGCAACTGTTAAATACACTTGCCTTAAGCTTTTCAAACTGCGACTCGAACAGTGAGTGCGGCACGCCCATCACCACGTCACCAAACATGTCCAGGAAGCGGCGGTAACTACAGGCACAGCACCGGCAAAAGGGAGGCTGTGAGAGGTCTGGCCACGTCTGTGTGCTGAGACAATATGCCTCTTACACATTGTCTTCTACTATTCTGTTTGGCCGTTGAGAACACTTGACAAACTATAGCCAAACCAATTCAAGCAGGGTTCCTTCGAAGGTCTGCTAAGCCCAAACCTTAGCCGCACCCATTAAGGCAGCTTCAGTGGAAGCCCTGATACACTTATTTGGCCCTACACCAGGGGTCTTGCACGTCCGTAGCTTTTGACCCATAGTGGGAGTAGGCCAGTTTCCTCGTGGCAATGGCTTAAGCACCCTCCAGGAGGCTTACGTTCAAATTCTGGGGCCATTCTGAGCTGGTCTGGAACAGGGGAAGGGGGGGGGTTCGGGGTATTTAAGAAAATATTAAACCTCACGGGAAAATCGTTTTACAGCCTAACGATGATAAGTCAGAATCAAGATCTGAACATGCCATCGTGACGGGCGCACTGCGAGCTGCACAATGGCATACTCTAAAGAATCTGGAAACCCATGGCGGGTCCGGAAACTGTCGGAAACCGGCAGGGTTGCTCAGGACCGGCAAAGGACTCTTACCCTGGGGAATTGACTCAAACCTGACAGTTCTTTGTTTGTTTGTATTGGAAAGCTTTCATGAAACTGAGCATAATGGCATACCCAATCTGGGGGCGACCAGTAACCGTAGGCCCAGAAATGGCCGGTAACTGCCAGGGACTGTGACCCTAGAAACTGACTCAAACATGAAATGCTTTTTTGTTTCCAATAGTGCACTGGAAAGCTCTTATGAAACTGAGCACAATGGCATACTCAAAGTCTGTAATGGACCTGTACATAGGCGTTTTTTGGGGGGGGGGAATGTCTGGACGGCCCCTCTGACCAAAACAGAGTTATAGGTCGGCAAAAATAAGAGTGAAGGCCCCCTGCCCTACACTTATATTTCCTCAACCCTACACTTCTCCTTCAATCATGAATCATCATCCATCAACCTTATATGGTACACCAGCACCACAGCTTTGTAAGACTTGTGCGCGTTTCTTCACTGCCTATACGTATCCCACATGAGTGCGGGTGTGCACAGTGCCATGAGCCTCACTCACGCGTCAAACGCAAAGCGCTCGCCCGCCTTGGCCGCCAGTCCCGCTGCCACTGTGTCGTTCAGTCCCAGGTTCAGCACCGTATCCATCATACCGGGCATGGAGATCTGAAAGAGGAAGCAGGCCACAAACACCACGAGATTGCCAAGGGACATTGCAAACAGATCTGGATGCGCTGCTTCCTTTGTCCTTGTTTTCTTTTGACAGCCATGCTTAAAGAAACCATGAATGTTATCGCCTTTCTGGTAGTTTGTCGAGGCTCTTGGTTCAAACACTGGAAAGACAGCAGTGCCTGTGCGTTGCAGTGCTGTGGCCTGGTTCACTCACCGCAGCCCCCGAGCGCACTGACAGCAGCAGCGGGTTGGCGGCGTCGCCCAGCGTGCAGCCCATCTCCGCCTCCACCTGCCGCAGGCCCGCAAGCACGTCCTCCCAGCAACCAGCGGGTAACTGACGGCCTGCGCGGGGAAGCACATGTCGCCTGCTCTACCCTCACACAACACTATACATACTCGCATGGCCATGGAACCACTGCTGGCTGATGCTGCGAGCGTGTGTGCATGCATGCATGTGCACATGTGTGCCTTCTGACATCTGCATCGCTCCCCCCATTGGAATGGAAGACGGCGTAAACATCAGCCACGCAGCAACCATGACCCAAGAATGCACGCACTCAGTGACTGGTCATATCTCACGTGCACCTGTCATGTGACTGTTTGATGCGATGCGGGGGCGCTTGTCATACCGTTCACGGCCATGCACTCCAGGCACACAGTGCGCATGTCGCACCGTTAGCGATGAAGTCTGCGCACGTGGCAGTGGTGAGGGTGAAGCCTGGGGGCACTGACAGGCCGATTCGTGACATCTCAGCCAAGTTTGCGCCCTTGCCACCGAGCTGCAGGCCATTCCAGCCACGGCAGCACAACAAGGCAAAACGTGAGCGCCAGCTCAGGGGACACATCCATCGTGTTTGCTTCACATCAGTGGACCATCTTGTTGCATGCTGCACGTCTGTGTATGACTCATCACATCCACCTTCTGCACCACACAACTCATGTGGGTGCCTGGATTACATTTTGTGCCTTGGAGTCCCGATTGTAAAACAACCAGCTGGACACGCATATACATGGTCTACATGCGACCTGCTCACCAAATCCTTCATGGACGCATTCCCTTGGGAGTCCTTGCCGAAGGTGAACACACGCTGCTAGAGAAACAAACAGGCCAGCACACAGGTTGGATTAGGGCAACACATGTCACAACACGCCATGAATCCAACTGAGAAACCCATGACTTCTGAGTTTGATGACCGCTGATACGTTAAACAAGTGCTGTGATGGGGCAGAGTCAGTCTGTGTGCACTGGCCTTAACATTCGGACTGGGAACTGGCATGCATTAACGCATTAACAAGCCATGAGGTGGCCCAGAGGTGCGTCAAAATGAGCTACGACAAGCCATGATGGTGATGGCTGAGGCATAAGCTGCATCTGCACGATGCCAGGACAGCATATGCTAGCTGACACCAGCTTTCAATCGCAAGCTCGGTGTTTGAAGGCTGGCGATTGCTGCTGGGGTGTGCCACCAATGCATGACAATGTGCATGGCATGCTGTGATGTGGCAGCTGGACAGCATGAACGTGCTTGTGTTTCAAGGTTGCACGGCAGGTGGAGTAAGTGATGACCTGGCACATGACATGTTTCCGCTTGCCTGTTGCTTGACTGCTGATTCGGCTCGGCCAGGTGCAGATACTGCACAAACTTGCAAGCGTAGCCGCATGGGCCCAGGCAGCACTGGGCCAAGCGCAGGCTTGCATCTAACGACGATGCAAGATTGGCCAGCCACATTCATGGCCAAAACCTGGCCCGACCTTGCGTGCATGCTTCCACATCGCACAGGCGATCGCATTGCGGCATTGCGCTGCGCTGACGACGCTCCGACTTGCATTCTTCCAACACAAATCTTCACCTTCACTCAGCTGTCGTTTGGATGGAAGGCAAAGGCTGAGTTATATATTTCAATACACCTCTGGCGCTGTTCTGATCAGGGCTAGGGTTCTGATCTCGGTTACGCACGTTGTCCGAGTCAGCCGCTGACAGTTGACTAATTTCAACTTTGATAGTGATGACCTGGTTCAACAGGGCAAGGGCGGCCTGACACACATGATTCATCATAATCAAGCTGCCCGTTTGAGCTCTCAATCAGAAGGGCAACTATCATAATTTCGGTCACGGTGCAATGGCTTCAGGATCCAGCTTGTGGTCATATATGTGCGCTGAAGTTTCAGCTGACTCAGGCTGACTAGAGCCCAGGAGCCTGGGTGCCGCGTTATTTGGTAGTCAGACAGTTCTCATGTTTCATACACCAGGATCCAAAGCCACGGTCAGTGCATGGTTCGGCATTCACAGAATTCTCTTTTTTTCTTTTTTTTCCGTCTCCCTCATTGATTACAAGGAGGGAGTGCACACAGAACAAGCGTTACTCTCGGGACAATTGATTACATGGACTCTTGATAACATGGAGCAGAGCAGTGAACACATACATTTGGGCAGATCCTTGAAACTGGTGCAAGGCTTGTCATTCAAAGAAAAGTCGCTTCCCAATCTTGTTACATGGAGCAAGGGCTAACAACAGAATTGTTTTTCTGCTTTGAAGAACATGGCTCTGATCATTTGAAAGAATAGGCTGATGATCTTAAAGTTTGCCAGTTCTGGAACAATTTGTGTCTGTGATTCTCCGTTGTGATGCGATTGTTCGAGAATACCACAACACGCGATGGTCACCCCGAGATTCACCCTGTATGTGATTGACACACACACACACACACACACACACACACACACACACACACACACACGCGCGTGTATGTGCTGAGACACACCGGTTTTAATGCCAGTCCCAGGAATTGTCCCAGAACTGGCAAACTTCTGGTGTCAGGTAGCCTGAGTGTGTGGAAGCAACAAATGCGGCAATAAATAGAGAACAGGGGGCCACTGTCAACACCGTCGGTGTCCAGAACGAACACAATCGCACTGTTGTGGCCTGTCCTGTCAGCTATAACTTTGCCTGTGCAAATGGACAGCCAGGCTGGTCCCATGTGTGACGTCAGAGCCGATGATGTCATCATAAGCGAGTGTATATGGTAGTGTGGCGTGGACCACTACTAGGAGAAAATCATGGATGCCCTATAGTAACACTGCCCTGCACGTTCGTGCCAGACATTTGAACGCAAACATCCAGTTCAGGTTTGACACTGTAAGCATAGACGGTGATGGCAGCATGCCAATCACAGCTTCACACCAGACCAGCAAAAAAACCAGAATTGGCAAACATCTTGTTTCACCTGAAAAAGGCTAGATGCTTTGAGGGCATGAATGGTGTTCTGTTGGGCTTGACTGGCGTGACGTCTGCGCCATCTTCTCCTTTCAACTGCTTCTGTGCCTTTGCTTCGGCTGCCTTGGCACGGCGTGAGTCGCGCTCAACCCTCAGCCAATCCTCAACAACGTGCAGCAGTTTCTTGCCGTTTGCCATGGCCCCTCCCACTTCAGGCAGGTCCGAGCAACGACCACCTACGTGCAACACCAACATGTCACAATTGCACGTTGGACATGCCCTGACAAACCAGACCGGGGCAGTCAAGCAAAGCCGCAAGTTGACTCCTTCCTGCAAACAGAGCCGCTGGAAGCCAGTAACAGTCAGACATGAATTGACAGCTCATGTATCGACCAATTAAGCTTTGCTATTGAAGCAGCAGATTGACCTGCCAAAGGACAAGCCTGCTTTGAATTCAACTGTATCCGAATCCAATGGCTGTGCAGCAGCTGCTTGTGCCGTTTGCCTGACCCATGCCCACCTTTGGCGATCTGTCCGTCCTCCATGTACGCCATGTGTGTGATCCACCCCTCCAGCCCGTCGAAGATGTGTGTGGCGTACAGGATGGTGGCGCCCCGCTCCTCGCACTCGGCACGGAAGAAGTCCAGCAGCTGCAGGCGGCCCACCACATCCAGGTCCACGGTGATCTCATCCAGGAGCAATACCTGCGCCACACAGGACATCGGGTACATGTGATGGGACATGTGGTGGGCGAGGCTGAGTGTGTCTCCCTGACACCCTGGTGTGATCAAAATGACGTCAGAGTGAGAATAACGACTGTGACCAGAGAGACATGTGATGGGACTGCTCCAAGAGCCCACATGGACGTGAAGGGTTCAAATGATGCCCCCAGAGTGATATCTTAAAAGATGCGTCTGCTATGGGAACGTGACCAATTATTGGCCGGCCAAGACATAACTTGCAGCTACACCACAACATGTTTAGTCTAGGTCTGTCTGTCTGGGCTTTGTAGTGATTCAACATGTGCTGGTTGAATCACTAAATGGAGCTCGTCAAACTACAGCAGTGACATCAATAGTCACGCGTCATTGCTCAGCTAAAAATCAACTGTAATCCCCGCCCTTCGCCGACCCTGCCACCCCAACCATTTGCATGAGCTCACATCATATGGCTTGAGCAGCCCCATGCAGATTTGCACACGGCGCCTCTGTCCGTCCGACATGGTGTTGACCCGCTGGTACACATCGATGTCCAACAGAGTGATGAGACGAGCGCGTCTGGCGGGGTCCACGCCTTCAACGCCAAAGATCATCTTGCCTGCACTGATGTCACCCTGCAGATAGCACAACCACGAAAACTTGAGATAACAATCTTACACTGTCAACGATGCTTACAAAGGCAGAGTAGTGTCTGCGTACAACATGCTCTGCACGCATGTGGCTTTGCTTCGCTCGCAGTTGTGCCTGGTTGAGATGCATGTTGCAAGTTGCATGTCTGCCAAGGCCTAAAGCATGCGTGCCGCAACCGTTTTGCACATGCGTGCCTAGATGTTCGCACCTGCAAAGGGACCCCATAGCCGGCAAAGGCCACGTCCTTGCGCCAAGAAGTTCCAAGATAACTGAGTTGTCCGCTGCACGTCAGCGCCTGCAGGTAATGCAGTAATGAATAACAACTAGCCAGCACCACCACCAGCAGCAGCAGCACCCCTACGACCACAACCACTACTAACACTCTGTCTCCCACAGCCCGCGAGCCCCAGGGTCAAGAGCCATCAAAAGGCTGCCGGATGTTTTGGTAGCGAGCCTTGACGTTGGCACCGGGTCCAAGATTCCCCACAGGGGTAGGTTTATGCAGAGGACTCATAAATTATCTGCTTATTGTATTCAACTTGCAGCTGCACACGACTGCTCGCACCATGCCATGCTCCATGGCTCTGCACGCACCATGTCATGGAAGGGTGGCCGGCCCAGCACCTGAACCATCTGCTGGCCGACCATGTATTTGCCAGCCACAATCTGGAGAAGAGTAGTCTTGCCAGCGCCGTTGGCGCCGATCAGCAAGCAGCGGCTGCCCCTTGGCAAATCCAACTGGCAATTTCTGATGAATGGTTGGGGCGTGCCTGGGTACGAAAACTCCACATCCTGCAATTTGATACCGCTCGTGTCAAACTGCCCTGGCTCCGGCATCTCTGCTGCAGTGATGTCTGGAATCAACGCTGCGGAGGCGAAAAGCGTTGGTCAAAACTTTGCGAGTGTCGTGAGCCTCACGTCCAAGTAACGAAGCACTGGCTGGCGGACGACAAGCAGAACCAAGCCAGTTGTTGTCACGCACACCTTTGATACTGGGAGGTCAGATTTGCAGGCACAGGCTGTAATAACGTGGGATTGTCGACCTGTGGCTGTGACAGGTCGCAAACCAATGACCTGTACGACATCAAATCCCAGGTCATGCCTTTTCCCTGGTGCCTCTACGACAATTGACCTGCGACATGCGGTTCTCAATGTTCCTTGGGCCCTAGTTTTGAAAGAACTATGTTCGGAGCATGCATGCAAGCCACACACTGTCACATCGAGTGTCCATACAAGTTTCAGACCACCAATGGATGTGATGTTATTTTGATTTCACGTTGCATGCACTTGGTCAGCATGTGTAATGTTGGGCGTTGTCAGACCGGCGCCAGTCAGCTGTGCCTTCATCAGCATGTCCATGCCCTTCCCTGGTGGGAACTCTGCGCAATGATTTATGCGCCAGCATGCGAGTTGCCATGCAATAGCTTGAAATCTTACAAGTTAAGTGTTGTGTCAGGCAAAGGCACCAGTTGTCTGCACGGTCCATAAGTGCCCCTTCGCTGTACAGAATAAGTAGGTGCCATGAATGGCCACGTTAGCACAATCGTGTTTAGATCTTGGTCTGTCGGTGAACCCACACCTTCCTGACACCAAGGCCAGCTCACAAAGCACAGTGATGTAGCTCGTAACTTTCGTGTCAAATCCTTCACGCAAGTCAAGAAGTCGCACAGGTTCTGGACAGGTGCGGCAGGGGCCTGCTGATTGCACAACCACTAAAAAAGAAGAAAGATGTTTGCCAGTTCTGGGACAATTTGGTGATGATGCAATGGAACCGGGGTGTTGTGTGTGCACCACCACTGGGCACCACCCCAGCAATATGTCAGCTTTGAGTAATTTCATCAACACAGCCCTATGCAGAGGAAAAGGCACCTGCTGCGATTGAATCCGCACCTGCTGCGATTGAGTAGCTTGGA
>QAXH01001654.1:0-11378 GCA_004335635.1 Chloromonas sp. AAM2 | reverse complement strand
CTGACTGTTCTGATGCTTCCTGAGCTTTTTACGGCCGTGTTTGGTTGGACCCAATCTGTAAGCTCATCATCATCATCATCATCATCATTGGGTCCAGCCGAACACGGCCGTGAAAAGCTCAGGAAGTACTCAGGAACTGAAGCACTGAAAAGCCTTGTCAAGCTGATCTGCGTGCTTTCACTAGAAATCCTTTTGTACATAGGTTTTCGCTGTTTTGCCTGCCCTGCTGTCGCCTTCTTTGGGCTAGGCTTTCAGTGCTTCAGTGCTGCGTGGTTGATTGATGGAATCTTCCTATACATATCACGTTAAGTAGAATTCCAACTGGGCTCGGGATTTCCGCGTCTGGGCACCGGCAGTGTGACTGGCCATTAAGGGACGCCATAATGAGCTCATCTCCCTGGCTGGTCTCCGGCCCTGCGAGGAGGGGTTGAGCGCTCCAGGAGAGGAGGGGGCCTGGTTGTGTTGCTGAGACCTCTGGCTTGGGCCCGCGTGTGGTGTCTGCCTGTCTGTGACCTGTGTGTTTGTGTTTTGGTGTCGCCCGTCTGCTGTTTCTGGCCTATGCTTGTTAGCCTGGGGTCTGGCGGCGGGGTGGTTGGGTCGGTTGCTTTGCCTATTGCGCCTTGTCCTAAAGCAGTGGAAAGCAGCAGTAAAATAGCTATGTCGTCAGCCGTGCATTGTTGGACAATGCGTGCTTCATGGTGTGCACTTCCTCCTTGTGAAATAGCTCTCTTGGTCAGTTACAGCATACTCTGGCTCACGCCAAAGAAGGTCTCTGATGTTAGTGTATTTCGGTTTCCTGAGCGCACCAACAAGGACATAACCCGCTTCTTGCTCGCCTCCATAGAATGCTGCGGGAATGAGAATGTAATCGATGTGAATACTGGCCCGCCTGGCCTTTGGCACACATACCGTTGCACCAGCTCATGCATCCACACTTAACGCGGCTAGCTGACGGTCACCAAAGTTCAGGGTATCCAGATCACATTTTCATTCCCCTGTTTGCCACAGATCAAGCAGAGAGGCGCAACAGCGGAGAGTAGGAAGCAGTTCTAAGACTTTGTTTTGATCGGGGGGGGCCTGCCTGACTGCAATAACACAGGTTGGATTCAACCAGGCCCCAAGCTCAAATGCATTACCAACAGCGGCCAACAAAGCCGACTCATTCTCCACATCTTCACAGCACACTCCTGACCTGCAACACCTATAGCTCTGATAATTCTACCTAATGAGCCTCACAGTCTAGCCAACTCCATTGTGGCTCGTGCCCGTGGTGCTTACACACACCTGGCCACAAAAATGTGGGAATCAATTCCTGCATATAGCTGGACACGTTTCCAGATAAATTGCGTATGACACCGTGGATGAGAGAACGTGGGATTGAGTGAATGATCGAGATCAGACTCGCATTTGAGTTGGTCACACAACTGATTGTTGTGAGTCATGACAACGCCATCAACCCCCATCCCCCCCGCGATTGTAGAATGGAACGTCGACAGAATGAAATGCGTTCATCGCTCGATGACACTTCACGGTTTGTGATGATCCAGCATCCGATGACGGATGCGCACAATAATTGATTTGTTGAACCTTGTGCAAGCAACGTGCCACGACCAACGTCCATAGCGCCATGGATTTTGGGCCTGGCATGTTTGCTGGTATAAGGTCAACTTGATTCGCTGTAACCGTTGATCAAAACCCTCATGGGCGTGTCGTGACAATCATGTTGGGCCTCTTCCCAGCCCTTCTCTGCTGCTGGGCGGCTTACAGCGTGGTTTCTGCAGCAGGCAAGTCATCAGGGGATGGAGCTGAGTTGTTGTTGCATCTTTGATGCATGGACACATACTGTACAATCCTGATTGGAGCTGCTAATCTGGCAAATGTCACCTGGATTTTCCATCACTCACTCCTACAGCCGTACTCAACGTTTGAATAAATTGAGGTCTGACAACTACCAAAACCATCTGCCACACCACTGCTACATATGTCCATGCACAGTCCAATGTCGCACACACCGGGCGGACATTGCATTTCCTTTCTCACGCTGACTAAGTGGCCTCTGACACTTGTACCCAAGCTAGAGCCTCCTCCTTGCAATTCACCCAACTTCATGCTTACTGCCTGCTGCCTCCAGCCAGGCACCAGCTACCTGCCCATCCATACCTAACAATGTTCAAAGGTCAGACAGTTCTACCCAAAGCTATACGTGAACTGACTGCCGTGTGGCCATGGAATCTTTCACTGTAGGAGCTGGCTACATCTTGGCCTTCCTGCTATGGGGAGTCTTCACCAGCCGCAGCAGCCCAGCCATGCCTTCCAGCAGCCCCCAGTATCTTACCAGTCCCGTTCTATGGCGTGCTGTGTCCAGCTACTCCGCAGCACTCTTCGTATGTCGGCTACTAGCCCAGATGCTCTACTCTGCCTTAGACAAACATGTGCAAGCAGACATCGCTTGGGCTATGGAAGCATTGGGCATAGGAACTCCAGACCCAACACCCACGGCCCTCTTCCTTCTGCTGTGCCCACCGTTGCTGACGGGCCTAGTTGCAGCCGCCTACGGAATCCGTCCGGGCGAGGCCGGCGGGGACAGCGAAGCTGTGGGAGGTGTTAGCGTAGCACATGGGGGCGGAGAATCCGACGGGGAGGATAATCATGGGTACAGCGGGGATGAGGATGCAGACTCGGAGGACGAAGGGGATGAAAAAGGAGAGCTTTCTGAGCTGCCATTTCAGCATAGCCAGGACAAGGACGCGTCTGCAGCCGTGGCTGGGCCGGTGGCTGGTGCCAGCACCAGTGGAGCGGCTGGGGCCAGAACCAGTGGAGCAGCTGGTGCAGCTGCAGCTGGTGTGGGAGCAGGTGGTGGGTTGGTGCCACGAAGGGAGTCAGAAGGTATGACGAGGGCGCATGCGTCAGCCGGAGACATGACTCCCGCAAGCATGGGTGCAGTCGGAAGCGGGGCATTGGCTGCGCTAGGACGGGCCCTCCGCTCAAGCCGGCATCAGCGCACGGCGAGCAATATGAGCTTCACAGGTGCCGAGGAAGACATATTTCCACTCTTCGCAACCTCCCCAGCCATCGCTGCTGCACCGCTTCTGTTCGGCTCGACAGGAAACCTCGCCGGTGCTGCTACCGGCCGGCAGTACAATAGCACGAGGGGCGTTTCATCAGACGTTTCACCCCGCCCTTCTCTGTTTTCTGGCAACCCACGCTCACCACCGCCTGGCTCAACGCAAAGCAGCACCACGCAGAGGCTTAGCCACACACACCCCGCTACCCTCATCACCATCACCACTGCCCCTGCCGCGCCTACTGCCACCACTGCTACCTACACCGCAGACCAGGGTTTGCTGTGTGGCACTGCGTTTGCTGTTCTGCTTGGTGCCTGTGCTGTGCTGTGGCCCGGCGCAACTAGCCTTGGATACTGCCTGGCGGCTGTGTGGCGGGTGCTGCGTTGGGCACGCACACCGCACGGGAGCGGCCTGGGCCCAAGCTGCATGATGACAAGATCATTGCAGGTCAGGAGTTTGGGGTGAGACTGGAGTCAAGATCAGGTATTGATTGCATACCCTTGTGTATTGAAATTGGAGTGAAGTCATGCATCCGTTCGCACCCAGGCTGCGTGACGACTCGATCATTGCATGGTGGACATGGGAACAGGCTCATCCATCAGTTGCATGCTTCGCACCATGTCAAAACAACGATTGTTGATCATGTTCAGTAGCCACAACCGGTAATTAACAGAACACAATGTGCTCAAAGTACTGAATACTGCTATACATCTGACCGGTCGATTACAAATTGCTGATTTGTTTTAGCCTGATCCTTCAAAAGGTGGTTGCTGATTGCTGTTCGGAGAAATTGTTGTTCACCGTTGCTCATTGCTCTGTTACCTGAATGGTTAATCGTGAGTTGAAAAGATGATTGCTAATTGGTGGTCATCACTGCTGTTGCTCACTGACGGCCCACAGGCAATCAGTGGCGGCCACGTGGTGCTGCTGTACGCCATGCAACAGCTGCTCCGGGGCGGGGCCAGCGGCGCATGGGGCAGGGCAGTCAACGTCATGGGGCTGTACAGCCTTTTCAGCGGTGAGTCAGCACCTGGCAGAGTGGCTGAATTGCTCAGCACAGCGATGGCTCTGCTTGCTACAGAGGGCTTGAACAGCGAGATGAAGTGCTCGCAGTGTAAATGAGACACACACGCACACTTACTGTGGGTCAGCTTCGTAAAGTGGTGTGTTCATGCGTCACAAGCACTGGCCAGCATCTGTCTGATCGTATACACACCTGATCACAGCAGCCAAGCCGTCATGTGAACGAGAACGGACGAACACTGCCCTGACCAACCCTGAGCAAGCGAGTCTGCTTGTTATGCATGCATGCCTCGTAGTCTAGCTCCCTACCTCGGATCATGCCTGTATTCTGAGTATCCATGCCCTGCTGCGAGTTATGCCTGTGTTTGGTGTCTGTGACCTGCCCATGTGTGCTGTGCAGAAGATGCGTCCACAGTGCTGCTGGGCCTGCAGGGCGCGCACCTAGGCAGTGTGCACCTGCTGTACGCGGCCACATGCTGCTGCGCCGCCCTGCCGCCCCATGGCATGCAGCGCCTGCCTGACCTGGCACACGCAACACAAGGTACGAGCCCTGGTGCATGGCGCAGCCGACCCTGTACTCAAGCTCATCAGCAGCACCAGCTGGACGTGCAAGGCCGTGTGTGTGCAACGGCATGGCAGCCGTGCTTGAGTGACTGTTGACATGCATGGCATACCATGGATACAGACAGTGGGAGCACGCATCTACACAAGGAGCGTGAAAATGTGGACAGAGCATGCCAAGGAATGTATGTTTATGAGTTTAATGACGGTTTAATGGCTACACCCTGCCGCGCGAGGTGGGGCGCCTTGCTCCATCATGTTGGAACCATCATGAGCAGCTGCCAATCATGACCATCTTGCATGTATCCGTAGTCGTAGCGAGATCATCATTTGCGGTGTGCGCTTGCAGCTGCAGGCTCTCGCATGGTGTCCTGGCTAGCAGCGCTGCTACACAACGCAGCCGCCCTGGCCCAGGCCGTGCTGTCTCCCGCAGTGGTAGCGGCCCTGCTGTGCTGCACAGCCCTGCTGGAGCCCTCCGCTCTGGGGGTGCAGCTGCTGGTGCTGGGGACCATCACTCTTGTGCTCCCGGCCAGGTCAGCGAACACAATTTGACCCTCTTCACGCACATTGCTACACGTCAGCCCAGACTGCCTGCTTTGTTTTTTGCCTTTCTTTGCCTCGTCCTGCCTTGTTGGGCCAAGGAAAGGGCAAAAGTAACTGCATTGACGCGGTTTCTTGCCAGCCAGCAACCTTCGGCCAGCCGCACTGCTGCTGCTGCACGCAGACACGCCAGGGCCTGGCTACAGGCCATTGCCACGGGAATTATTGTCTTGCTGCTAGCCTGGCTTCTCTCCCTGTTCGTGGCTGGAAGCCTGCGCAGCATCATTGCAAGGAAAATCCCAACGGTACGTTTCTCAACGCATGTGCAGTACAATTGTATGGCATGTGCATACACAGCCTTCTAAACCAGTCCATCGGTTTCAAGCCTGTTGGCTGCTTCTTACATGTGCACATCTCTTCATGATAGCTGTACGTCAGGCCTTGTGTGTCAACCAACACTGCCAGTTTCCCATGCTTTGGCAAGTTTCCTGCCCTTCCTGCCCAGGCTCTCCAGGTGTCGGGCGTTGTTGTGGTTGAGGCGCCGCCTCGACTGGAGGTGGTGCTCTCCAGCCTCTTGCTGGTGGCGGCATGTTTGGGTGTGGTCAACCGCAGGACAACTGAAACCGCTGACGTTCTGGTAAGCCTGACTGACCAGTGCGGTTGAGCACGCTATGTTTGAAAGTACGCTTCATGAGCAAGTATGATTCAAACTGAAACTCAAATCTACCTGGACTTCGAGCCGGTCTGGACTAACACGGTTGGCAGAACACCAGGCCAATCACCAACTTTGGGCGATTGCTGCATGGGCTGCAGACAAGCGTGGAAGTTGGCGGTGCTGCCCTTTCAACTCGCACACCTGTGCTGCGCCGGTGGGCACGCCGGCACTTGGATGGGTTCATGTTGACAGGTGGGCTGCTGTTCTCTGATGGCGTCTCTCACACAACGTCACCAGTTGTGTTCAAGTCAAGAGGGGATACGATCAACCTAGGACCAACGTCCCTTTGTATACATCAGGGAAGCGGCCGCAAGAATCGAAAGGGAACGTGGACCTGCCCTGAGCGAGGAAGCAACAGGTCTCGCTGGCTTGGCCAGACCTTTGTACGCTCCAGATGGGGACCTGTACTGAGTGATGAGTAAGAACTAAGGTTTTGACCGCCATAACCCAACAACGATCCATCTTTGCCTCCCAGGCTGGTACCTGGGCTGCGTGTTGGTGCCCGCTGCTTGGCTGCTGCTGGGTGTGCTTTGGACCGACGCCCTGCACGCCCTGTACCTCGCCTACTTCATACTCAGCACTGCAGGCCAGTGTGTGCGGGGCAGGCCGCGGGCTCAGGGGGTGCTGACACCGGGCACTGGCCAGCGCATGCTGATCAGGTGATGGGTACGGGCATGCAGAGGAGGACACCCGACATGTGATCTTGCTTTCCTTTGAATGTGCTCACACAGGTACCAGGCATACAATCTTACATGTCGCGACGGGTGGTAGCTGTGCATCTTCACGACTGATGAACGGGTGGTAGCTGTGCATCTTCACGACTCGATCACGCACTACAATGACTGAGTTTCTGCATGCTTCTCAACACACCTATGCACTCTATCCGCCTCGTGGTGTTGTTGTTGTTTAAATGGCCTTCAGTCCGGGGAGGACTGGTCAGCGGGGGCAAGGGGGAAGGGAAATTGCCGGTAACCTACTGGTCACCACTGCACCTTTGTCAACAACAGCAAATATCCGCCTCGTGCGAAGGTTCTCAATCCTTGCAGCAGTGCAGCAGAGCTCGATGTGAGTGACGATGCTTGCAGGTTGTATGCTTGCCTGCACCTCCTAGCCCTGTACCTGGTGGTACTGCTGGAGACAGCCCAGGGACCAGGCGACCAGCACGCACCCAGCCCGCCAAACGGCCCGCCAGCGCCAGCGGGTTTGTCCCTCAAGGGATTCACGTGGACAGAAACCGACACCACATGGCTGTGCCAAGTGTTGGGCCTGCAAAACGTTAACCTTGCCAGGTGCGCCAGGATTGATCTGACAAGGTTCCATGTGGCTAATGGACGCACGTTTCATGTACCTGGCGCACTCTGCAATAGCACGCTTTGCACGTGCTCTCTTCTCTGCTCTCTTTGCCTGCGGCTTATGCGCTTCATGGCCGGTTGCTGTCCTTCGGGCCCTGCTCAGGTCAGGGCAGGGCGGTACACATCCCGTGACTCAGCCTGTTCGAGCTTCCATTGCTGCGTGTGCATGCATGCAGGGACTGTCTGCCTGTGGTGTGCGCCCTGCTGCTGTCCACCATGCATGCGTCAGTGTCCGACGCGCTCGCATCACGTGCTATCAAGGTGGGCAGGGCGACGGAAGCTGCCCCTGTATGTATGTTAGAGTTATTTGCACGGCAGGCCACATGCGGGTGACTCTGGGTTCAGCAGCGGCTTCACTGTCCACCCTGCGCTTCAGCTCCACCGTCCCTGGTCAGCTAGCTGGTCTGCATACAATTGTATGCCTGTTGAGCCGGGAACGACCTGAACTAGCCTGAGCAAGAGAACCAAGCTGCCTGGCTACCTGCATTCATCCCCAAGAGTAAGCTCCAAGGTCATGTACGGCACAGGCAAGGAGAGCACATGAAGATCTGTGGGGCTACAGTGCCACATCGCACGGCCATTGACTGCCTGTGCTGTGCACACCAGCGGGATGCATGGCCTGATGCCATGCCTTCACTGCCCAATGCAAGCCGTTTACCTTGATCATCACCTTTGGCACTGTTGCCTGTGTTGCGTGCTGTTTTTGGCTCGATTGCCTGCTTCCATGGCTTGCCCACGCTGAGTTCTGTCCATGTCAGCTTTCCCCATGCACCATGATCTGCTGCCGTCCTAAAATTGCCGTGTGCAGATTGCATCAGCTGCTGTCCCTCGGTTTCTTGGAGGTCTGGCCGTTTCTGCCGGTCACATGCTGCTGGGCTGCACTGCTCTGCTGGTCCCCTGCCTCAGCCCAGCCCCTCCCGGGGTCATGGGCCTGGGGTACCTCCTGCTAGCCGCCATGTGCATCACCATGCCACCTAGGTAAGCACACTCACGCTGCTTCACCTGCACAAATGAACGTCCGGTCCCAACGTCGGACTGCTGCTGGTGCGATTACCGGCGGTGTGTTTTTTCAATGCATTAGGATGAGAACAATCCGATGCCAGCCAGGTCAGCACACACCCCTGCACACAGGACCGATCCGTCCCCATTCCTGACTGCTGCGGGTGACTTGCGGTTAGCCCAGCTGGCTTTCATTCCATTGCTTCCTCTCTTCACCCTTCCTTGTATGCACAACCTTATTATGCGCTCGCCAGGAGGCATGCACTTCCGTAACTTTCGACCTATAATGGGAGTAGGCCAGTTTCCTGACGGCAATGGCTTAGGCACCCCTCAGCGAACTTACGTTCAGATTCTGGGGGCATTATGAGCTGTTCAGGAGCAGGGCGTAGGGGTGGGGGTCAGGGGTGTTTGAGGAAATATGAAGCCTCACGGAAAAATCATTTTGCACGCCAAGGATAAGTCAGGATCAAGATCTGAACATGCCGTTGTGACGGGCGCATCGAGAGCTACACAATGGCATACTCAATGGCATACTCCTGAAACCCATGCTGGGTCCGGAAACGGTCGGAAACCGGCAGGGGTGCTCCGGACCGGCAAATGACTCTGACTCTGGGAACTGACTTTTTGTTTCCAATAGTACAGTGGAAAGCTCTCATAAAACCGAGCACAATTGTAAAGTCTCAAAATCTCAAAATTTGTAATGGACGTGTTGACCCCCCTCGCCCCCCCTTGACAAAACAGAGTAATAGGTCGGCAAAATTAAGAGTGCATGCCCCCTGGCGCTCGCCCATGCTTTCACCTGCACTTCCTCCTCGTACTCCACCTTGCTTGCACACTCGAATTGTTTTCACATGCTCAACCTATCTTAATTGATTTGTTACATCAGGGAAGCCGTCCGAGGACATGGGAAGGGTGAACCTACTCTTGACCTGTACTTGACCTGTACCTGACCTGTACTTGACCTGTACTTGACCTATTCTTGACCTGTACTTGACCTGTACTTGACCTGTACTTGACTTGCCTTCGCACACCTGCCGTTTGCTGAATGTAGGAAGGCAACCGTCAGGCCCCATGCCGGCCTCACACCACCCCAGACCAATGACCTAAACACACCACTCCTACCCTCACCCTCCCCAACCTCATATGTGCCTGCACAAGCACACCACAAGCAGCACGGCTGGGTCTTTGTGGCCCTGCTTGCAGCCTGGGCTGCCTTAGACATGCTGGCCCGCTACACAGTAACGCTGGTCCAGCTGTTTTCAGCCGTTTCTGACCAGCCTGTGATACCCAATGATGTGGCTGAAGTGCTCAAGGACGTGATGGGTATCGACCCAGACTTGAAGGGTGGGCGGCTGGCAGGAAGCTTGCTACTGCCTGCACTGCTCTTGCTGGCTGTGCAAGCGTACAGATTCTGGTTTTCAGTCGGTCAGGATGGGGCCAGGCATGCAGCCAACACCACAGCAAATGCCGCTCCTACAGGCCGTTTGGAAGCAGGCATTGTCTCAGGTGGTATGAACGGGCAAAGAGGTGCTGAGGAGGAGGGTGCAGGGGAGGAAGAACAGGTGGAGGACGAAACGGCTCACCAACAGGATTGCCGTTGGTGGTTGAAACGGGCGTTGGTGCTGCATGTGGATCAGGTGGCCGGCCTCATGCTGTTCGGCCTGGCTTTGCAGGTGCGTCATGCCGCCATTCTATCACAATCTATCACCTGACCTGCTTGGCCGGGTGCAAGCTCAAAAGTTCAACTCAAGCAATCTGGCCTGTCAGACCGGTCACAACCCCAGCCTGTAGTGTCAATGTACCACAATCCTCTCTGAACCCGCCTGGTTGGTTGCAAGACGACCCTTCAGAGAGGACTTTTGAGCCAGAATTGGGTTGTATCGTGTGCTGGCTTTTAACGACAGCCTGCCCACAATCTGCAGCCCTCATCCCTAGCCAGCATCCAGATTGCAAGTGCACCTCTTAATCAAGCCTGCCGCCCAGCACAGCTTATTTCTTGTGTTCACAACTAGGCATCTTTACCTGGCACTCAGCCAACACCAAGCTGTGCATTCTTGAGTTCTGCAGAGCTAGATTGATGTGGAGCATGCGTCGCTGGTTTGCAGGCGCCTGGCGCCCTGGGTCTTACCAGCGTGGTGGCGCTCTGCCTGACCGTTGTGCTGACGGCCCGGGCGCACACGCATCGCCCCGCTTCCCAGTTCCCACGTACCCATGACGGGGCAGTGGGCCATGCGCTGCTAAGGGTGGCGCAGGCGGGGGTCACGGCATGGCTGCTGGCAGACTACACACTGCAGGCAAGGGGGATCATTGGATCGATCAGGGAGTGTTGATAATAATCTGCAACGTTCTGACCATCAATGGCCAGACAGGTCAAAAGGTACTGGAGAGCAGTCATCAACAAGGCAGCTAAGCCTAGGGGTGCTTGATCAGGGTGTCAATTAAGCGGCTCGGAGACCTGTGCTTAGGCACTGTTGTGCTGATGACGGTCTGTGCTGCTTGCGCCATCGGCTGACCAGGGCACAGTCCAGGGCAGACCATAAAATCATCAGTCGCGAGGATTCATGTTTCAACTGGTTTCACACAAAAGTGCATGTCGGGAGTTTTGGCAAACCATGGAAGCCTTGTCAATGTTTGCGTCGGGAGTTTTGGCATCTTCTTCGAGCAGCATACACCCGTTGTGTTGGTGATGTGCAGGTGCCCTGGATAGTGCAGCACCTGCAGGAGGAGCCAGGCGCACCCTCCTGCTTGGCCCTGTGGCTGCAGTGGCTGGGCCTGCGCCCCGCACACACACCGCCCACCCCGCGCCCCGCCCTGCCCCACACCGCCCTGCTAGTCTCTCTCCTAGCAGTGCTCTCGCTCTGTGTCAAGGCTCGCGAATGGCTACGGCATTTGCCCTGGTACGTGCGGGCCGCCGCACAGCCGGGGGAGATGTGCTGTCTCTTCTGGCCCCCGTCCGCACTCCCGCCCGGCCTCCCACCCACCGTCCTGGCCGCAGCCGGCAGGCGGCCGCAGGCACGCCCCAGCAGCGGCGCAGCCAGGCAGCATCCAGCCGTTGCTGCTGCCACCAGCAGTGCGGCTGGTGCAAGCGACAGGGGGGCAGCTGCCGTGGCAGCAGCGGGCGCC
>QAXH01001653.1:0-24580 GCA_004335635.1 Chloromonas sp. AAM2 | reverse complement strand
CCTCCCCTGTTGTGCCAGTCGCCTCCCCTGTTGTGCCAGTCGCCTCCCCTGTTGTGCCAGTTGCCTCCCCTGTTGTGCCAGTCGCCTCCAGTCGCCTCCCTTGTTGTGCCAGTTGCCTCCCCTGTTGTGCCAGTTGCCTCCCCTGTTGTGCCATACCATACCACCCCAGCTACCCCCTTGGTCTACCTGCATTGTGACAGAGACCCTGCCAGTGCACGCACCTGAGGCACTGTGTGTAGTCATAGGCTACCACAAGTGTGGTCAGTCTTTTGGACTGGGACTCCAGCCTGGCCCACTCCTCGTACTGACCACAAGCCTTGCGCAGCGTCTCAAGAGAGGGAAGGATGTCGCTGTTGAGCACCTAAAAGATGGCCGCACGTTCGGTGAAGGAGCGAGAACAGGCACACTGTCCGGCATGGCCTAGCATGGTCTGGTACTATAACGTTCCACAACAAGCTGCATGCCACAGTGCGCTGCATGCTCCATGCTGCCTCCCCTTCGCGCCTTCTATCATTTTCTCCTCAGCATGTGTTCCTCTGTGAGCCATCTGTACCCCTTTCATGCGCCCATCCACCCATACCAAGTCGGCACTTCTTGACGCCTTGTGGCACTTGTGCAGGTGTTCCTCGACGTCTGCACTCTGCCAACAGAGCCAGCCATACTAGCAAGTTTGCAGCTACCTTCATCTAACGTTCGCAGCTTTGCCCCATTCCTGTTTTCCATGTGGCAGTCCTGCATGTGCTCACGTTCCATGCTATTGCTTCTCACCGTGTCAATTTCCGCAAGCCGCTGCTCCTTCTTCTCAAGTGTTTTGAGCGCACCCTCCTTTTTCTTTTCATACATGCGAGTGCCTGCTGCCTCCTCCAGCAATGACAGGATCTCAGGCGGCTTCATGTTCAGGACCTTCATGATCATGCCTTGCATGATGAGGAAGTGGGGGTTGTTGACGTTGAGCTGCACTGAGTGGAAGAAGTCCGCGACGCGACTGCATGTGGCATGCATGACAGGGCATGCATGACATGGCGTGTATGGCAGGACATGCTGCTATGAATGGCTCAGCATGGCAGGTCGTGAAACAGCTTGAGAAGCTAAGGTTGTACGGCATTTGGATGCATGAAAGTAGAAGGATTGATGGAAATGGAGGGCAGTGTGCTGAGTTGACATGCACCATAGGGATTGGCGCATGTGCACACCACATGCGGCCAGTTGTTTTCAAACAGGCCTGCAACTTACTTCTCTTGAGCAGGGTGGCCATTGATAGTGTACTTGTTGCGCCCGCCACCCACAACAACCTGCGAGTAGTAGCATGCATGAAGGTCGGAGGCGCTGCTGCGCGTGCTGAGCTGTTTGGCTCGGTGACGCAATGCGTGTAGCTTCGCGATAAACCCTGGAGTTGTACCTGGCGCGTAACTGTGATTTCGTCCTTGTCCTCGTATCCCGCAGGGCTTGTCTTAGAGTCGTCATTCTTGAATGTAATGGACACTGACGCTTTGGTGATGCCCGCCTGACCCTGCTTGTAGACCAGGTCCTGCAGGTTGCCTGCCCGTACCTGCAACAACAAGACCATGCATGCAGGTCAGCAGGCCTCATGAAGCGAATGGCAGCAGCTGCTGTCTGCTGGGGTTGCCTTTGCATGTACCTGTTGCAAGTTCTTCAAACCAAGAACGAAGCAGATGGAGTCCAGTACGTTGGACTTTCCAGTGCCATTGAGACCAGTAATGGCATTGAATGATTTGTCAAAGTTTTGCAGTACCACACGGTGGGCATAGGACTTGAAGCCCTCAATGCAGATTTCCGCTATATACATTTCTTTGCGGCTTTGTGTCTACACGCGTGTCGCTTGATGCAAGCACAGACGTCGCCAAACTGCTACGCCGCTGTCTTCATGCTTTTGAAATTTGATATCGAAGCCAGTGGCACAACGCGCACTTCGAAATGCCTCAAGTACATCAGCTTAGTGTAGTATAGTTACGCAAGGCTCGCAAGGTGGCAAAGCCTGGCCCCAAACAAACCCTAGAAAACCGACGTCGTGCCAACTGGCTGTTTTGGGCTCGGTTTTTTGGCAATGACTTTGGCAACAGGCCAGCACTTGTTCACAATTTCAACAACCACTGTGCGAAGCCCGCCCCGTGCATGCTGCTCATGGGCTGCTTGCAAGCCATTGTGCATGGGGTGGCTTAGTACTGAGCCCTGCGCTTGGCATTGTCATGTTTGCGCTTGCCTGCAACATTGGATGCCTGCAAAGCTTGCATGCCAGACATTGGATTCCGAGGCACAGGCTCGGCATTCACTGGCACATCATCGTCATCAACATCCGGCGCTACGTCCAGAGCTTGCGCAGCCGATAGTTAGACAAGCACTGTACAAGAACAGGGGACAACTCCGGACAATTTTCACTTGACACAGAGCTGATTTCCAATCAGGAAGCCATTTGCCATGATTCTTGAAGATTCTTGATGGGGGGGTGTTAAAAAAAAGGGGCAAGAAACGGGCAGGAAAACGTTGACCGTTGGTCAGCTAGAGCTGGCCTTAGCAAGGAGGTCAAAATGGACGTTTTCTTAGCCTAGTGGTCAATTCCGGACAGTTTAGCATAGCTCACCCAACAGCAGCCAGAATTAATGTGTCACAGACACACAGATGCAGATGACACACGTAACACGAGATTACTGGCAAAGTTTCAGACCAAACGGTAACCTGGAAGTGGTTGTAACACCATTTCAATTCGTGACAAGAACCCTACAACCCTAATCATAACACCATTGGCATGCTGCAGGCCGTGCTTATTATAGTAGTGCCCAGTGCCTGCTTGGACTGCTTAGTGCATGCTATCTTCAGCTCAGCTCCTCCAAAAGCATGTGAATGCAGGGAGACGTATGCACATGTCAGTGCACAGACGTATGGGGCGCTGCATGCACATGTCAGCTGAGGATTTGAGCTGAAAGATGCAGACCAAGCATGGCCAAGCGCGGCAGGTTAACCCAGGGCCTTCTGTGTTCACTGCCCAGTCATGTGCCAGAAACACAATTCTCAGACCTGTTCTTGTGCGAAACCACTGAAGCCGGCTTTCATAGACTGGTTGCTTACTCGCTGGACAGCAGCGATCGCACACCATCATACCTGATTATTCATCCGACTGGTCACACCCCGGGATCCATTGCACGTGGCCAGCCCCCACTTTGCGGTGTGGCCGCTCTCCGTTCGATCTTTCTGCATAGGCACGAACAGCATACTGCAGCTACAGCGGATCTTTGGATCTTACATTCAGCAAAGATGCAGGTCATGAACAAGACCAGCCAGGCCAAGGCCTTGCGCAGTGCCAGGACAAGCCGCAAGGCCTGCGTGTCTGTGCGTGCCACTGCTCAGGCTACCCGTCTGAACACCGCACGCTCTGAGGCGGTAAGGGTGGATCCGCTAAAGTATGGAGCACTTTTGCACCGTCGAGATACCAGAGTTTGGCTGACGCCTTGCCTTGGTGTTCGTGCCATTGTTCACAGATTTTTGCAGAGGCTCAGGATTTGCTTCCCGGTGGCGTGAACTCGCCTGTGCGTGCCTTCAAGTCCGTTGGCGGGGGCCCGATCGTGTTCGACCGTGTCAAGGGCGCCTATGCCTACGATGTTGATGAGAACAAGTACATCGACTACGTGGGCAGCTGGGGGCCTGCTATCTGCGGCCATGCCAACGATGAGGTTACCGAAGCCATTACAGCTCAATTGCAGAAGGGTGCCTCTTTCGGCGCGCCATGCGCTCTGGAGGTGAGAGCTGCACTGTGTTCGCGATGATGCCTATGCTGCAAGGAATGTTTGCCATTCTGTCTGCATAATTTGCATGAGTGTGTCAGACACCTGAACTATTATTCATGCATGCGGCTTGCTCATCACGCTGTCCTCACGCCATGCCCACATGCCTTGCTGCAGAACGTGTTGGCCAAGATGGTGATCGAGCGTGTGCCCAGCGTGGAGATGGTGCGCTTTGTGAGCTCTGGAACAGAGGCCTGCCTCTCTGTTCTGCGCCTCATGCGCGCCTTCACCAAGCGCGAGAAGATCATTAAGTTTGTTGGCTGCTACCACGGCCACGCTGACAGCTTCCTTGTCAAGGCTGGCTCTGGCGTGGCCACCCTGGGTCTGCCAGACTCCCCGGGTAAGCATCCATGATGCATACATGCATGCAGGTGGCATGCATTTCAGATCGACACCATGTCTCAAACAGCAGCCTGTATCGTAACAGCAGCTTATGCATTCATGCACGCAGGTGTCCCAGCCAGCACTGCTGCAGCCACTCTCACAGCCACCTACAACGACCTGGCGGCTGTCAAGGAGCTATTTGCTGCCAACAAGGGCCAGATTGCCGGTGTGATTCTGGAACCTGTGGTTGGCAACGGTGGCTTCATCCAGCCCACTCAGGAGTTCCTGCAGGGACTGAGGGAGGTCACCACCCAGGAGGGTGCCCTGCTGTGCTTTGACGAGGTTATGACTGGCTTCCGCATTGCCAAGGTGTGTGTGCCACCACCTCGACCTGTTGGCATCCTATGCACTGCATTGTAACTGGCTATAGTGTGCCGCGCTCTGGCATCTCATACTTTGGACATAGACTGAGGCATGTGATGTGATGCACTGTTTGTGGAGCCGTTGTTTGCCAAGAGTTATGCATCTGCACTGAAGTTCACTGCCATGTGTGCGAGCGCATTAAAGTGTGGAAGATTTGCATCCTCTGGTGCGCAGGGCTGCGCCCAGGAGCACTTTGGCATCACCCCTGACCTGACCACCATGGGCAAGGTCATTGGTGGCGGTCTGCCAGTGGGCGCATACGGTGGCCGCAAGGACATTATGAAGATGGTGTCCCCAGCGGGCCCCATGTACCAGGCCGGAACTCTCAGTGGCAACCCATTGGCCATGACTGCAGGCATCAAGGTAAAGATTCATGCAAATGAGGACACACATGATATCACAGGCTTGCAAACACAGCAGAATCACCAGCATAATCTTGCTCAAGCTGTTTACTAGTTGTGGCAAGATGAGACCCAGAGTGGATCTGGGCGTCTTGCATATTTGAACACCGCACAGGCAGCAGCTTTACTAGTCCTCATATGTCGGCCTGCTCCTGCAGACCCTCGAGATCCTGGGACGGCCTGGTGCATACGAGCACCTGGAGCGCGTGACCCGCAAGCTGGTCGATGGCTTGGTGGCCGCCGGCCGCGAGGCAGGACATGAGATGTGCGGGTCGAACATCTCCGGCATGTTTGGCTTCTTCTTCTGCAAGGTATGTGCACCGGTCTTGCCATTGCAGCCCTAGGCAACGGGAATTATGCCTACTGGCTGCACAGCGTGTTGCTGCTCTGGACCTGATGAGTCTATGCAAGGAGCAGAGGTTCATGCAGTGTCTGCACAGCATACATAGAGGCAACATGCCGGACTGCATCAGCTCAGCAGCATGACTTGCAACGAACTGATTTCTGCTGACTTGCTTGCTGCTGTGTGCAGGGCCCAGTGAACAGCTTCGAGGAGGCCCTGGCATCCGACACTGCCAAGTTCGCCCGCTTCCACCGTGGCATGCTGGAGGAGGGTGTCTACCTGGCACCAAGCCAGGTGAGAGCAATCATGGCAGACTCCGTAGGTAGTTCTTAGGTATCAGCAGCTGCTCGACTGTGGCTATGAGACCATTCTTGGCATACTATGGCAGCTCTCTGCGTGCAAGAATTGTCAGTGCACTGAGCACAGACTGTTGTCAAGGCCGCATGGTTGGTAGAGACGCCTTCCTAACCCCTAGCCACGTGTTGCCTGCTTGCAGTACGAGGCTGGCTTCACCTCTTTGGCACACACTGATGCGGACATTGACGCCACCATTGCGGCCGCCAAGCGCGTGTTCAAGCGCATTTAAATAGCAAGATAGCTGACCTGGTTCGTCTTCGACTGGTCAGGCCTATGAAATGGATGCTGATGGCTTCGCAAGCTGCCTGTAGATGGCAGCTTGCAGCAGCATTAACTTGCTTCCGCAGCTCTTTTACAAGTACATGTTGCAGCTACGGCTGTGCTTGCCTTGGCTGACATCTTGAAAAGCCAGGGTGTGTCTGTGGCCTGGTGCATCGTCTGCAATTTTCTCGATGTAGGCACCTGCCATTGTCACGGGCACTGGCCCTGCGCTCCTCGTGCCCTCACTCAACCAACTTATAGATAAAGTAGGTGTAGATGTAGATATGTGACAGCAGTAGCTGTAGACTTGTAGGTTGCACTGCCTTTGCCCCGAAGATGGATTTTTTGAAGATGGATGTGATTGTTTGCATTGCATTGGGCTGTGGTGCGTGATGCTGCATGCCTCGGTGTATGAGTGTCACATCAAACCCAGGTGCAACTGTGTAGTCAGATGGCGGATGGTATGTTGATTGGCCTTTGAAGAAGTTGGAGTCCGACAATTAAGCAAGCATCTTCTGATTGGCAAGGGAATGAATGGAGCTGCAATAACAACAAGCACGGCACGAAGCAGGGACACGATAACACACAAGCCCAGTTCAGTTCAAATTCTGGTGGTTTGATACCAGAACCTGTGTCAGACAAGCGTTAGCGAGGATGAGCAAGGCTGATACTAAACGTTTCGATACTACAGCTTACAAACTTGTGGTCCTCCGCCCCCTGAGAGGGGTATACACAGAGGTGTCTGACTTGCCCACAGCCACTTCACTTTACAGAGATTCGTCCTCTGCAACTATTCTGTGTGCGTAAAGGTGGAAGGGCAAAGGTGTTCATGCAACTGCATGTCACCTGCAACTGTCACTGTGCGAATCAACTCGTACATCACACCGTGTTGTTTGCTTGATCTGTCACACCTTCCGTCTGCCCACTGGTGTTCTGGACTCCACATTCTGTTTTCCTGCAGCAGAAAGGAATTCTCTGAACATGGCATGTCTATGCGAGTCTATGCACGTCCAGCTGTTGAATAACCTTGAGATGAGAAAGCAACTACGGGCCCAACAACCGTCTCATTCACACAAGGTTGGGACACAAGTTTGTCTTGTTTGATAATCCGCTATGGCGCAAATACAAGTACAAGATTGCGAGACAGGTAGTTCGCCAGGCGTTAGTAGGAGGGACCAAGGTTGCATATGTTACCATGCAGGCTCATCAGATGGCGTAATGCTGATGACGTAATGCCGATGACACGCCTGTCAAATTGCCAAACAGGATGACAATATTGCCTGTCAAAGTCATGGCTGGTCATTGTCTGATGTGTTTTTGCGTGCTTTGATAAACGTTTTGTGACAGGAACGGATTCAAGAGCAGGACTCAGGTTTTGTCCTAGAACTGGTAAACTTCTTTTGTGTCGGTTTTACGTCTTTTAACCGGTTGTGTGTGGGGCAGTGAACCCATTTACTGCTGGAGTGTCTTTATCCATCTCGAGAAGCAGGCGACGCATCAGTCTATCAGTGCTGCAGGAGGCTGTTAGCATGCCACTGCCCGTTCCTCCACCCCACACCGGTGCCCATTGCCTCACTGCAATACCTCCCTGTACACCAGGGGGACGCCAGTGACAAGTTGCCGAGGTTTATCAACTCTCTGGGGCTGTTGCGCTGCTCAAGAGTCTTCAACCGAGCAGCACAGCAGTCAGCGCACACACACAATCATGTTCAGGCATTGTCAGGAATGTGAAAATCTGATAACAATCCTGCAGGCAAGAGTCATGGCAGTTCAAGCTCTTGCATGTACGATATGTAGCTGAGCACAGACTTGCAGTTCGTCCCGTCTGGAACAACGGACCTTTGTGTGCCAATCCATCATTGTTTGCTGATACTAAAGCAAAAGGCAAAACAGGTCTACAGGTGGGATGGTAAGAGCTGAGATCAGCCGTAGATCCAGTCAAGCAGAAACGTCCCGCGCTTTTTGTGCAGCCGCACCCTGGCGCTCGAGTATATGTTGATCTTCGCGAGTCTTGTGGCTTTAAGCTACTACATCTTAATTGGCAATTCTCTTGACCCGCAACCTGGGCCATGCAGCTGCAGCATCGAGGCCGCCCGGCAGTGCAGGCCCGGCCAGGGGCAGGCAAAGCAGTGCACATATCTCAACCTGTGCGACAGCGTTGCTGCGTCGTGGGAGCCATCAAGCGGCCTGAGTACATTCCTGGCCGCATTGACGACCCAAACTACGTCAGAATTTTTGACACCACGCTGCGGGATGGCGAGCAGTCACCTGGCGCTACCTTGACCAGCAAGGAGAAGCTTGACATTGCCAGACAGCTCGCCAAGCTTGGTGTGGATATCATTGAGGCTGGTTTTCCAGTTGCTTCACCGGATGACTTTGAGGCAGTGCGTACCATCGCCATGGAGGTTGGTAACGAGGTGCAGCCTGATGGGTATGTACCAGTCATCTGTGGCCTCTCCAGGACTAAGCTGCCCGATTTGGAACGAGCATGGGACGCTGTGCGGCACGCCAAGCGCCCAAGGGTGCACACCTTTCTCGCCACCAGCGAGATTCACATGAAGTACAAGCTGCGCATGACACGGGAACAGGTCATTGAGAATGCTGTGACAGCAGTACGCCACCTGAAGAAGCTGGGCTGCAATGACATTGAGTTTTCTCCAGAGGACGCAGGCCGCTCAGACCCAGAATTCCTGTATCAAGTCTTGGAACAAGTCATCAAGGCTGGTGCCACCACTCTCAACATCCCAGACACAACAGGCTGGAACTTGCCACACGAGTTTGGAGGCCTGATTGCAAACATCAAAAAGAACACACCTGGTGCAGACTCCGTCATCATCTCGACCCACTGTCAGAATGACCTGGGCCTCTCCACAGCAAACTCTTTGGCAGGTGCCATGAACGGAGCGCGACAGATAGAGTGCACCATCAACGGTATCGGAGAGCGTGCAGGCAATGCATCCTTGGAAGAAGTTGTCATGGCCATTGCATTAAGAGGGTGAGTGCTACACCAGCCTCTTTGTTCATGTCATTCAGTCACGATTCAAAGGAATTCAAATCCATATGATTGTTCAGCAGCAGTTCAGGAACTCCTATGAATATGACTAGCGCCATGCATTGCTCAGTTGATGCGTGGACTCTTGCATGTTGTCCAGTGCATTTGCTTAGGTGGCACGAAATCCTCTGCAGCATGCTTTCCCTCTCTATCAGCATCATCAACAGCATCAGCATCATTACATGGCTTATCACGGTTCAACACACGGTACTGCAGCTGGACACAACATCACACATCCAGAAATTAAGCGCCTGATAACCATCAAGCCAAGAAAGCTGACGGCTAGCAGGGTGCAAAATATGAATGTGATCACTAGCAACATGTCTCAGTTGTAGAAGGTCCACTTTACATTGGTGAACTCTGATGCCCATGCTTGCTGGCCTGGATTTCTGATTATTGTATCCATGAACCACTATATATATATATATATATATATATATATATTCAATTTCAAACTGAGTATATTATTTGTTATCATATTCTGCGCAGGAAGGACAAGATGTCTGGCCTGTACACGGGCATCAACCCCGTGCACATCCACCCCACAAGCGTCATGGTCAGCGACTACAGCGGCATGATCGTACAGCCGCACAAGGCCATCGTGGGAGCGAATGCATTCGCACATGAGAGCGGCATTCATCAGGTACGGTCTCACGCCTACAGGTGGTTTAAACAGGAACTTTATGGCCAAAGAGAATGAAAAGTTCACTGTTACCATGAATACGTGTTTATGATACGGTGTTTATGGTTTGCAAGCACGTCCTTTGCGCGCATGATCAACCACATGATCGCGTCCATCTGTGCCATACGGAACGGGGCGGGCACAAAAAAGCAGAACGAATGAGCTGAACAAAGCAGGCAGAACAGAAGAGAAGAGAAGAGAGATGTCGGGCTCAGGCTGACGAGCACATGGCATCGGGGCCGGTTGTGCACAGCTGCAGACGGCAACTAGGGTGTGCAATGACTAACGCTCTTGGAAGTCAATCGGTTGAAGGGCGGTGCTGCACAGGGGCAACACTGCTAGTGTGGGATGCCAATTCATTTGCAATCTAATGCAACTGGATGAACAAAGTATCATCAGTACCATCTACATGCACTGCAAGTGGATGAGCACAGCTGTGTGTCGGCCCCGAGACTCAGCCCAGATGCCGGAGAAACCTCTAGCTGTTTCTGGTTTGATGCGCCGCACAGGACGGCATGTTGAAGAGCCGTGAGACGTATGAGATCATGACGCCCGAGTCCATTGGATTGCAACGCAACCCCGAGGACGCAGGTGGGCGGGCACAGGCTGTGTGTGCCGTCGCGTGCGCCAGTGTGTGGGTGTGTGGGTGTCAGTGTGTGGGTGTCAGTGTGTGGGTGTGGGTGGGTGTGGGTGTATTTGTACATATGTCAGTGTGGCGCAGTGTGGGTGTATTTGTACGTATGTATCGCCGCACAACATCGTCCACACATTTGAGCAAGAAGCACATCATGTCTCCTGACCATGACCTGGTCCGCAATACGGGCACACTAGGCGTACAGTGTGTGCCTGGGCTGCCCACTCAGCAGCCCACCGCGAGCTGCACCCGACCTGCTCATCTACTACGTATGGATGTCCTTTCATATTGTACCTGATTCCGCGCTCAGTGATCGCCCGCCTCTCCCCTGCAGGCATTGTGCTGGGCAAGCACAGCGGCCGCAACGCGCTGGGCACACGCCTCAAGGTCTTGGGCTACGAGCTGGCGCAGGAGGAACTGGACGAGGTATTCAAGTGAGTCGAACAACAAACTGAATCTATGCGCCGAGTCATAAAACGCTAGGAAACCAACCTAAAATCGTGTTTAAGGGTCATGGGGTACGAGCTGACACAGGCAGAGCTCGATGAGGTGCTTAAGTGAGTCTAATGGAATCTGAAACTAGGCGTGGAGCAGCAGTGCAACTGGAGTTCGACCAACACAAGGAGCTTCATCGCCTTTTCTGCGTGTGTGCGACCCTGTCACTATTAGACTCTGCTCCAGCAGTCCTTTGCAATCTGAGTATCATGATGTTCTGCTGAGCCATCTTCTGTTCGCCTTGTCGGACGATACAGGCATAACTCACTTGCTCAGTCACACACACTCTCTCACTCCCAGGCGTTCCAAGCACCTCACCGACAAGAAGAAGGGCATCACTGACTCACTCACTCACATACTCTCTCACTCAGTCACACACACACACACACTCTCTCTCTCTCTCTCACTCCCAGGCGTTCCAAGCACCTCACCGACAAGAAGAAGGGCATCACTGACTCACTCACTCACATACTCTCTCACTCAGTCACACACACACACACACACTCTCTCTCTCACTCCCAGGCGTTTCAAGCACCTCGCCGACAAGAAGAAGGGCATCACTGACGAGGACATCCTGGCCCTTATGTCGGACGAGCTGCACCAGCCAGCCACAGTCTGGGAGCTGCTCGACTTGCAGGTGACGCTTATTAGCAGCACACTTGACACCAGGGCCTGGGATTCAGGGTCTTATTATTGGCATTGTTATTGTTAGGTGAAAGCACAAGGACACTGACCAGGACAGGAGCCTAGCATGGCAGCAGTGGCCCGTACACAACAAGGGTCAAGGCGGTTCAACCATGATAAGCCATGTCATGGTGATGATGATGCACGTGGTGTGCTGCTGCTGCCTGCAGGTTGTGTGCGGTACCATGGGCATGCCCACTGCCACAGTGCACATGAAGGGGCCCGACGGCATCTCGCGCATCGGAGTGGGGGTGGGCACAGGTGGGGCGAGGGAATTGCAGCAGTTCACACAGGCAGTTGTCGGAGTCCAGTGCGTGAATCCTGGCTGGGAACGAGCGTTCCTGACCTTTACCTAACCAGCACGTTCAAGAACTGCTGCCAAGGGGTCATTTTGACGGGAGTGGGCACGGGAGAGGCACGGGAAGCGCAGAGACGCATGCAGCGCTATTGCGTGGCAGTGCGCCGCATGCCATGCCTAGGGGATCGTGGCGTTTGCACGACTACCCACAGGACGACAGTTGTGCAGTTGCAGTTGTGGCGCTGCGCTGAGGACTAGTCTAGTCCTTCCAGTGTGTCGTTTTACATCGGGGGCGTTTTTCACGCTTTAGGATGGAATCAATTCGCAGCAGCGCAAAGCTTACAACACCACACCCCTGCCAGCATGTGCAGCCTGCATGCCGCATGTCTGTCACGTTTGGTATCCTTACCATTGGTGTGGACAATCTTGATCATGAGCTTATGAAAGGCAGACACAGTTGCATGGTGCCGTCACATCTGTACAGCGGTGCCATACGCTTCACTCAACTTATTTGCTACAAATCAGCCAGTTGGGGTAACGCCATTTTCAAAGCGCATAGCAAACAAAGCACACTCTGGCGCCTGTCCTGTGCGCTCATTACACCACTTGTGTGTGCCCCCGGTTCCAGGCCCTGTGGACGCCGCCTACAAGGCCATTGACACGCTGGTGATGGTGGAGGCCGAGCTGACGGACTACACCGTGAGCAGCGTGACCGAGGGAATTGAGGCGCTGGCCACCACCCGGGTCATCATCAAGCCGGCGGGCAAGCTGTCGGACAAGGCCATCGCGGTGCATGCTACCAAGGGGAAGGTCAGCCGCTCATTCTCAGGTGGGAGGACAGGGGCAGCGGGACATGGGTTGTGGAATAGTAAAGAGTAAAACATGTTGTGCAGTTGTAAAGAGTAGAACATGTCGTGTCATGCTGGCTGTTTGGCAGGCATGGTGGCTGTTTATGTGACTTTCAGTCAGGGGAGGTTTGCTCTGGGGGGGCAAGATCGGGAGGCGAAACAATTATCACAACCGTTCACTGCACCATTGCACCCGCAACAACCGCACATCAGCTCGTAGCTGACCAAACAGAAAAAGATAACCGGCTGCGTGCACTCCTGGGCAACCAAACAAGGGCATGTGTAGCAGTGTACCATAAGTAGGTTATGGGTAGTGGGTGTTACTACTTGTATGTGATGAACGTGAAATTCAGTCGGCAGACTTGCTCTGCGTGCTTGCATGCATCCTATTTCCTGACTTTTGTAGCCGCTTGCCTTCCTTCCTGCCTTCAGCGTGTCTTTTGCCCATATGTTTCTGCCTTTCTTCCTCCTAGGGAGTACACATCCCGTCCCCTGACCTTTGACAGCTTCCCTGATGCTAGTTTCCTGCTAGTTTTCTGCCTCACCAGCCTTTGCCGTTGCCTTGATCCTTCTTGCAGGCAGCGGCTCCCATGAAGACATCGTGGTGTCCAGTGCCCGCGCCTACATCAGCGCTCTCAACAAGATGATTTCGTGGATGAGTGCAACAGTCAAGGTGCAGCCGCAGGGGCGTGTGCAGTCCAGCAGCAACAGCGCACGGGTCGTTGCCTAGACGGGCGATTGTTCTTACGGCAAAGCGACCAAGGTTTTCTGAGCGGTTCGATCGACATGACCAGTGGAAGAGATAGACCTTGTGACTTGTGGTTACTGACTTCTAGTTGCTGCCACTGGCAGACCATACAGCACCTGCTATCCAACAACCGTTGCTAGCATGTTCAAATGAGATGCACTGCGCAGCTGTGAACCAGATTTGCTTTGATGATCACAACGGACTTGGCTTGTCATAAGGACGAACAGTATGCCGCTTCCACCCGAGGGATAGGTGCTTCGCGCTCAGCTGTTCAACCTGACCGGAATTGGTTGCTATGTGACGATGCTGATCTGAACTGTGTGATGTTGTGGCGATTCCTTGCATGGAGTCCTCATGCCATGGACCAGATCTCATATAGAAACATGCGAAGCTCGCTGCAATCTTTGAAGTGGGCGTGCACCACTTGGAATGATATCTCGACGACACTTGCGGACAGCTGCAAGGCTCCACCAAACTGGGGGCCACTGGAGCAAACTGCCCCTGACACGACTGCGCAACTGAAGCACCTCCCTCACCCAGCTGATTTTGTGGCCGTAGGCATACAGCTCGACCAGGTCTCTTGCAGTGCTATCTTGATGTTTACATCAACTCGATCCATTTTCTGCTGGATGAAGGCACATATCCATTCCAGGTCCAGAGTGGTACACGTCCCTTGAAGGCTTGTTTCAGTCAGGCGCTGGGAGGAAGCATCCTGCTCAACTGCTCCCCCTGTTCTCCTGCTCCCACCACTGCCCGTTTTGCTGGTAGCCCTTTTCTGGCTACAATGGTCGCGCCCTCCCTTGTTTGCGACATATACCGGGCCTCCGTGGGGCTAGAGGTGCCGTGGGACTACAGTCCCCTCGGGACAAGGCACCCAGTCCCCACTGGGCTGCGACAGAGCAGGTTGGGTTCCAAAACTGCTTGTACTTGTCTTGGAGATGGACATTCTTCAAAGTAGTCGAGTCAATTGCGCAAATACAAAAACCACAGTGCAAGCCAGGTAGCCAGCCGGTCGTCAGTATGCATTGAAGTGCGGTCATCCATCCATTGAGGCTCTGAGATCAGGTGACGCATCACTCTATGAGAGACAAAGGGAAGGGTTTAGGCCGCCTCCCAAGGTCGAGGGCACTGTGCGATAGAAGGGCGGCCTTCACACAACACTCCCCCTGGATACCCGTACTTGCGCCACTTGTGCAGCTGGCAGAAGCCAGTGGGAGCCAGGGCCGACAGCTTTGCGTCATACCCGTAGTAGCACAGGCCCCGCTGAGTGCTGTTCAATGCTGTGTGGTCTGCTGGAGGTCCCTTGCCTGCTTGCATGTCCGCCAGGGCCTCTCGTGCCGCCTGCATGTCATCTGAAGCCGCACACATGCACGCATAAAGTTTACATAACCGAGGAGAGAGATGATGATGATGATGATGATGATGATGATGATCACATGTACACACCAGAGATTAGAAACTCAGGATTACAGTTGGCAACATCAAGATCACGAAGCTGCTGACAGCGCTCACCAATGCGCTTGCATCCCTGGTCATCTACCGTTTACAGATCAGATGCTGAAGTATACAAATATTTTTACGTCAGGGACGCCATGACAGGGCATGGAACTGGGTGGGCCCCGGCCTGGCCTGCCCTGATCACAACAAACAAGTAAGGCGAGGCAGGGCGAGTCATGAGCTCTACTAAATCAAGACAGGTAGTAGAGCAAAACACTGGGACGTACCTCCTAGCTCGCAGCGCGCAAACTTTGCAAAGTGTTCGTCCACACGCATCAGATCCTGCAAGAAGCACAGGGTGTGTCGTGCAGTTATGATGGTGGTAGGCTGGTGTGCTGCCGCGTTCTTTTGACCTCAGGTGTGGGAGGGGAAGGGAACCAGAGCTGCACATCCTGATCCCAACCCACTCCCCGAACTGCCCAGCGCGTTTGGCAATGGGTTCAGCTTGCCAGTGTTTTCTTATAGCAACGTTTACCGTGCTCCATCGTTCACCTCCTCTGAAAAGTTGCACGTCTTTCCAAACCCCTGGATTGGCTCTCCTCTACCACACTACAACCGTTACTGCGCTCGCCACACCGCATCGCACACCTAAGCCACTCATATGCATCACACATCCATCACACATCCATCGCACATCCACACCACACTCATGTCACACACCGCGCCACCCACCCACTGGTGTCACAGTCCTGTCACATCCCGTGATGCCACGCACTCCTTGTCCCCCCCCACACGTCACACACTCCATGTCACATCACCCCATGTCACACACACACACTCTTGTGTAACGCCACGTGGCCCCCCTGACCTGTGGCGCTGTGCCAGGGTGCCGTGTCCTGGCCGCCAGTATCTCCATGAGTGTTGCATACGCGTCATAGCGCCCGTCATCGCCCATGATGGAACCCCACATGCTGCTCCATGTCAGGTGCCGTGCGGCACAGGCGAGGGATTTCTGCATGCATGGACAGCACATGCACAAGCCAAGAACGACTGAGAGGACACATCATCTGCTATCGCTCATGTTCATGTGCTTGGCGATGTGTTTGGCAGTGTTGGGCAAAGTTTTTCCAATGCCATGCACGGGATGAGCTCACCCATCACAATGTCACCTATCGCGTTTCACAAGTCACAGTTGTAGAGGATGATCACATAACGCCACACACCTGCATGTTGGCCACGGTCCCTGGGGGTATACCCGCCAGTATCTCATGCATGCGTGGAACATTGATCTCGGCCACCGGCACACTAAACTCATTCCATGGCAGCTCGGGCTCAAACGGCTGCATAGCAACAGTAATTGACACCAAGTAACGTTAACTGACACCAACGGACAGTAACAGTCAAAGTAAGCCAGGCTAAGGAGGGGCCCGGGGCACACCCCCTGGCAACACCTCAGGAGGGTGATAAGGGCACAGCAAGTCATCCTCATCATGTGTTGCTGCAGACCAAGCAGCCTAGGTGCCTGGTGGCCGCCTACATCATCCCCTAAGCAAAGTATGTGCATGTTGCCACCAAAACGTCAAGAACATGCCAGTATCATAGCTAGAAGGGCGGAAGCGTTTGCTCGGACGAAGCAAGTTGGCGTTTGCTGGGATAGGCCTGTGTTGCCTGCAATGTACTGCCCTGCGCTGTGGGCAACCCATCATGCGCCCCAGCCCCATTACCTGCAGCACATAGTCGGTGATGGGCACAGGAATGCAACCGAACCGAGCCACTAGCACCTGCACAGTCCTTGGCAGTTGGTTTAGTTGTCCTGAGACGTTTCAGTTGATCTGGTATATGAACGGATTGAGCACATGGATTGATGCGGTTCTTTTCATTGCACTGTTGCACTCTCCTGTTTAAAGAACCAGTCTTCTCAAGGATCTGCACCTTCTTACGCTCTGAACCCCTTCATCATCATCATTATCATCATAATTACATGGCTTCTCATGGTGTAACCCACGGTACTGCAGCTCTGAACCCCTTCTTTTAACTCTTTCTTAACCCCAACCCTCCTTTATATCAGAAAAGAACGGACGCCGGTCAGCGTAAGTAAGGCGGCCAGGTGGTTTAAGCCCAAACCCGATGCCGCTTTGAACTGGACACTAACCATTCTTTTCCCCACCCGCCTTCCAGCTGCATCGCACCTCGCCTTGTGCTCCCCAGTCCCCACCCCACAGCCCTCTACCCTCGCCCAAGGCATCACACGGACATGCAATATGGGGATACATTGTGTTGAAAGCAACGCCACACACCTGTCATCAGTGCTGTCTCGCGGATCATATGCAGTCTGTTCAAGGAATTCGCCCCCCATGGCACTTCGAATTGAATACATAAACACAACACCACTGCCCCCCAGACTGGTCCCATTCCTTGTTTGCCTTGCTGGCTCTGTTGCCTTTCTCAGAGTAGGTCAAGGTGGTGCCATCCCCGTTCCATGCCCTGCACCTGCCTTCCCTGGTGTGAACAAACACACCTCTGACGCCCACAACACCCCCTTCCCTGCATACAATACTTCGAATTCATACATGGACATCAGCGCATGGGGGTTGGCATCGCATGGGAGCCCGCTGGTGAGTGGGAGCCCGCTGGTGAGTTGTCCCCAGTACTTGTACCTGTCTCTTGCCGTGTCCGCCCCCGGTGGGCGCCAGGCAGAACACAGAGGAGGCCATGTCGTCATTGTAGGAGGGGCTGCGGGCCACGATCTTGTAGCCGGGTCGAGCCGAGTGGTGCAGGTACACCTGCTGACGCATACCTGCAAGGGCAAGATGGGGCAGAGTGAGGTAGGGCTCGTGTGATTGGCAAGGCGAGTCAGTGTCAACATCAACGCCATCAGTACATGGCACTCGGTGACCAGTAGGTTACCGGCATTTTCCCTTCCACCTTGCCCCCGCTAAGCAGTCCTCCCTGAAGTGAAGGCCATGTAAACAACAACAACATGGCACTTGCAGGTTGGCCCAAAGATTGCCCACAAACTCACGAATGGCTTCAAACATGAACACGACAGCTGTGTCTCCCCCATCCTGGCAGCCACTCATCCATGATTTTCCGTGGCCCAAGTGGGCTTCAATGGCATACAGCGCAGGTCTATCTATCCCTTCCTCCCTCCCTCCCTCCCTCCCTCCCTCTATCTATCTCATGAGCCTACCTGCGCTGTACAGTGGGTTTGTCTTGGTCTGGCAGATGGGCCAGGCGCTGCCGGGGGCCCGGGGCTCGCGGTTGTCGCCGCACACCTTGCCTGGAGTACACACACGGACAAGACACTGTCATCATCATCATCATCACTACATAGTTTTTCATGGTTCAACCCACGGTACTGCAGCTAGACACAGTATCTCTCCAAGAATTACGCGCCTGACAATCGTTAAGCCAAGAAAACTCACTGGTAGCAAAACACTGTCATGGCGTAGTATGCGAGGCACACCATCTGCAAGCAGGCTGCGATTTGAAGTGCTCCCTGCCAAGCTCCTATCTGGTGCTTCCTGGCCCGCTCGCCGGCTAACCACAGCATCGGTGAGCCACATTCCGTGGTGATTGCTTGCAGTGCCATGTGCAGCCTGAGGCGCACTGCTGCGTCCTGGTGCGCCTCGCCTGTGAGTGGACTGTTAACTTGCCTGTGCCAATTGATTTTGTTACATCAGGGAAGCCGCTGAAGGACACGGGACGGGATGTGTACCGCCCTGGCCTACCCTGAGCAAGATAGGAGTAGAAAGGCACAAAGAAAGGCAGAAACAGGCCGTGAGGCAGGACGGCACGAGGCCTGTGCGTCATCGTCTTGCCTGAGAAATAGAATGTGATGTTGCGGGTTGGGCGGTGCTGCACTGCTATGTTGAGCGGGGTGGAGAGCATACCAGGGCTCAGAGCAGGGATGGGGATCACGATATCCTGCGAGGCAGTACAGTCATCATTAACAATGGATGACAGCAGTACATTTACCAATAACAGTTGATGACATTACGATCATATACTGGGCTTCCATGTGCTGAAAAAGCGAAATGAGATCCAGATGTTAACCCTTCTCTCCGGTGTTTGCGCATCAGACCAACCAACTACCCAACCAACCAACTACCGTATCAACCAACCGACTACCAACCAACTAACCAACCAAGGCCGGCCCTCATCATTAGACCTGGCCTGTTGCATCCAGACAACCACTTTCTGGGGTGTCTGGCCAACCAACCAACCAACCAACCAACCAACCAACCAACCAACCAACCAACCAACCAACCAACCTCTCCTTACCAGTCCTGGTCTGTGGCAACCCGGCCACCACACTTTGGGGTGTTTGCGTGCGAGGCCCCAGGCCGTAACCCACGTGGCGTTGGCCGTCACGTTCCTCACTCTCATGAGATCGGCCCCCTCACACCCGCCCAGATCCGAGGTGCTTAGCAGCAGATGACGCGCACCGCCTGCAGCCAAAGGCGAGATACTACGTGCGATGTGAAGCTGTTTGAACCTATCACCAGCATGACATGGCAACCGCCTGGGTCTGAAATGCTCATGAGCACATGAAGGGCGCCGCCTGTGCGCAATCAAGGAAAAGGTTTAACCACACACTTTCATGTTGTGATGTTGACCTTGTCATCATGAACATCATGACATGGTGCCCGCCTAGGGGAGAGGTGCAACCAAGGGCAAGGCAACCTGGGAAAGCCCAAGGGCAACTACGTACTTGGAGGCTATCCAGCTGCTGTGCTCTGTTCTGTATGTTTTTCGTGTTGTTGTGTGTGTGTTGTGGTCATCACCTGTTCTGTTCCAGTGCGGCCAGGTGTTCCACACGTATCGGAGCACCTCGCTGGAGTCCTGACGCAGATACCTGCACACATGCACAGGCCGCACATGCACAGGCCGCACATGCACATGCCGCACATACACAGGCCGCACATGCACAGACCACATGCACAGACCACACAAGCGGACACGTGACCAGACGCGGCTCAGGGCAAGGCATACAGGCCGCCAAGGTATTCACGACCTGTTGATGGTGTGACTTTGTTTCATAGCCTGAAATGCAGATTCACCAGTTTCCTCGCATAGATGCCAGCACGCGTGCATGAATGCTCAGGCTGAATATGGATGAATGAGCGACTCCATCAGACTAGTTAAGGCACTATGAGCATCGTGTGATGGCACCAACAAAGGCATGGAGGATAGACAGACTGCACATTTTGGTTTGTACGGCTGGGCTGGGATGCAGCCGGACCAACAGTGTGTCAAGCACTCTCATGCTCTCACACCCTGCTCGTACCGCCTGACAGAGCCCCAGCCCTGCCCACCCAGTGATCATCCCTGCTCACCACCTCTTGCCCCAACCACTGACCTCAAGTCAGTGGGTATGTAGTTGTAGTCTGCCTACCTGAAGTCAGTGGGTATGTAGTTGTAGTCTGCCTACCTGAAGTCAGTGGGTATGTAGTAGTAGTCTGCCTACCTGAAGTCAGTGGGTATGTAGTAGTAGTCTGCCCCGTCCGGGTTCAGTGTGCGGTGGCCGCTGCTGATGAATCGCTTCCACAGGTGCACGTACAGGGGGCGGTCAAACTTCTCTATGTTGTGCCTGCGATGCACCCAAGTGAAGTGGCGTTCCAACATGGTGGTCCCACGTGCTGTGCCAGACCAAGCAAGCTTTCGTGGCTAGTTGCATTCCTTTCTGCCTTGTTCGTTTCTGCCTTTGGGCATGTTCTGCCCTTGTTCCTGCCTTTCTTCTCCTTTCTTGCTCAGGGTAGGTCAGGGCGGTATGCATCCCGTCCCGTGTGCTTTGACAGCTTCCCTGATGTAACAGATCAGTCAAGCAAGCGTCAGGTGGCTGTGTCCCCGGCCATGCCAGGCTGATGGGTACCATGGGCAGGTGGCGCACGTAACCGACTCCATGACGGTCAACTCTCACCACACATGCCGTTACGCTGACTGTGGTTCCGCAGCTTGCAAAGCTGCGGACCAAACAGACACCACCTTCCTAAGCAAAGCGTTGGGCATCATGCTATCCCAGAAAGCCAATCGCATGCAATGCTCAGGGTCGTCTTGTAATTGGTCGTCCTTGTGCACAGATAAGAGGCTCCGTTTGCTGGAAAACCAATCCCGGGCATTGCCCGCCTTGCATTGCAAATGGAGCGGCCGCCCGCCTGCACTGTCTTTTCTCCAAGTGCCACGCCGGGCAGTGTGACGCACCAAGTGTTGAACCTTGGTGGTATCTCGTATATGTAGATGGAGGGGCCCCTGGTGGCGGCTTTGAATCCCAGCCCCGCCAGTTGCTGGGGTGTGCCTTGGGAGTCCAGGGATAAGGAACAGTCAGCCCCATAGTGACCTGCGTGCGTGCATGTTTGCGAACTCACACCGCCCGACAAACCAAACACTTCTGGCGTCACACCAACCGGCTGATTTGTGTCGGATGATTGAAGTGTTAGCATTTGGCACCGCTGTACGGATGTGACGGCACCATGCAACTGTGTCTGCCTTTCATAAGCTTATGATCAAGTTTGTCCACACCAATGGTAAGGATACCAAACGTGACAGACATGCGACATGCTGGCTGCACAGGCTGGCTTGCAGGAGTGTGGTGTTTTAAGATTTGCGCTGCTGAGAATTGATCCATCTATTAACCTGAAAAATGCCGGTTCAAGGGTCACCCTATTCACGTCGCTACCGTAGTAACCGCTATAACTGCTGGTGCATTACACCCCTCGCCTTCCCCTAATAGTTTTATAACCGTTACCCTTCCCTCCTTGTTACCCTGCCAACACCAACCGTTTCTTACCCTGTCAGGACATCCTGCTTGCTGGAGTGTATTGTAAGCTTTGCACTACTGGAAACTGGTTGTTCCATCCAGTCACGTGAAGAAGCGACCTACCCTGTGAGCAGTGGCACCACCCTGAGACGCACTGCCCCCTAGATGTACAGTTGTTGAGACAGAGCCCCGGCGTCTCGGCGTCACATTTGCCCGATGGGAAGCCGTAGCGGCGGCATGCGTCCACCAGCGGCCCAGCGGGGTCAGCACAGGCGGGCCCGGAGAGGTGCCGGGGACAGTCACACCTGCACCCACACATACATCACGCAGTACACACACCCACACATCATGATTATCACTCACAGCACGACACCAAAGTCGCAATCTGCATGTGGCAAGTGCAACTAGGGCACATGGGATCATGATCATTGATGTAAAGCACAATTCAAAGTCGCACGTACGCAGCATCTGCTGTGCTCACCTGCCTAACTCCTCATTGCATGTGCCGTGGCGTGAACACCCGTCTGCGCATCTGCTGCCATGGGTTTGAAGAGGAAGTGAGAGCACCAGCAGCAGGCAGAGTATCACGATAGCTGGATGTACTAGGCGCCATTGGGGCAGCATGTCTTTTTAAGTCTCCAAGACTTGAGGATTTGTGGTTGCACTCTGCCCTCATGGCGTTGTTGATGCCAGCAGGGCATTATCTTCAGCTGCTGTCATGGGTTGATCATGGCATGAGGGTGCATGCATCCAAGCATGTGAATGTGGCAGTTGTGGCATAGGCTGCAGCAGAGCACAGGCATGACAGGTGTGCAGCGCAATCGGTTACTGTAACCACCCACTGTTGTTGGCCTGATAGATCATTGCATGCTGACATAGCCGCTACAAATTCCCTCTCACGATAGCCAAGCTGCTGTCTTATTAGATTCTTTACTTATCAAGCCAAAGGGTTGTTTCGTTTTGTTCGAGTACTCGCAATCTAAGCATTCAGGGGCTTCGGCCCCTTCAAATCAATCATGTCGGGAGCCCTAGCTGCTCGCCACACGGAGAAAGGCGAAGCAGAGAAGGGGCGAGTAGAACAAACCCGAGTTAGGCGATACTGGGCCGGCAAGGCACCAGAATGGGCTGCCGAGCAGGTAGCGGACCTGCAAATCGGCGATCGAGAGGTATTCCGAACGGATGTGGCTGCACCGGTTATCGTGCGCAAAGCGGACCCTCGCCTTGCGCGCTTGACAGCAACAAGGACAGACGATGATATAGAAGCCCGGATTGAGGAGCGAAGAGCAATCAGGGCTGCAGAAGTTGTCAGGCGAAGACGTGGAGACGAGGAGGAAGAAGAGGAACCTGTGTCCGAGGATGAGCAGGCAGAGGCAGGGAAAGGAGCAGAAGAGGAAGAAGAGGATGCTGAGGAGGCAGCCAGGCGCCGTCAGGCGGTCAGGGACAGGTAAGGAACAGCCATGCAAGAGACAGGCTCGCATGCATGGACAGGGGCAGCCCATGCATGGGCCAGGGACTGCCATGCATGGGCAGGGACAGCCATGCATGACACGACACAGGTGCACGTGTGTGGGCAGGGGTAGCCATGCATTGTGGGAGGGGCAACCATACATGGGCGTTGGAACAGCTATGCATTGATAGTGGGGCAGCCATGTGTGACACAAGCGTGCGCGCATGGGGAGTGGGGCATGCATGCATGCATGCATGAAGCAGACGTGCATGCGTGGGCAGGGCCAGTCATGCATAGAAAGGGACAGCCACGCCCAAAGAGGAATAGCCATGAGTATTTTCACACAGGTCTTGAATGCAGGAAACAGACAGTTGCTGACATGCTTTGCTGCAGGTTGTTGCAGCAGCAGCGGGCGGTTGAAGCAGCGCTACCACAGCAGGAGGAATCAGAAGAAGAGGTAAGCTGATACAGGGTCGTACAGTAGTAGATCTAGACATGGGGTGTTGTAGTAGTAGAAGATGTATGGCAGCTTTTGCATCTTGCAGACCTGCAGCGTGCAGACAAACAGCCCAGGCGCATAGCAATCAGCCACATCTTAAGAAAAGCTTGAGCATGATGCCTCCACATCACAGGATCCCAAACAGTGTTCGATGCTTATCAACGCTGTGTCTGGCCAGTGAGTTGTCACTGTTCAGGCGGCGTGTGCCGTCACTCACTGTGCAGGAGGAGGAGTCCGAGTACGAAACTGACTCCGAGGACGAGGCGTACGGGAGAAGGCTGCTCAAGCCCGTGTTCGTGCCCAAAGAAGCAAGAGAGGTGGGGCAAGGAGGGGCTTGGTGGGGGCAAGGATGGTTGCATAAGGGCATGGGGTGGCCCAGCCATGCACAGCTATGCCATACCCAAAGAAGCAAGAGAGGTGTGGGGTAGTTGTGTTGTGGCGTTGAGGCCCGGGACGGGTGCTGCGGGGTGCCCAGATGCAGCCAAGACATGCTCAGCATGCATGGCGCCCAAGTGTCATTTTGGGCGTCCTTCAGTGTCCAGGTGTTCAGTATGCACGTTCACAACCATGCACACATGAGACTGCATGCTGTCTTAATTTCGTGCGCGCAGACCATTGCCGAGCGTGAGCGATTAGAAGAGGAGGAGGAGGAGTTGCGGCGGAATGAGAAGAAGCGAGAGGAGGAGCGCAAGGTGTGGTGACTGCCCATGCAACACGCGGCAGACCGGCCTCAGGGTTACCGGCTCTTGCAGTATCAGAGTGGGGGCATTGCTGCATGCATGACTCCCAGCATGCACGCCCCTGCGCCTCATCAGATGTTATGACGTGTACACATGTGTGGTGGGTGGCGATTTTCATGCATGTGCCCATGTGTTGTGTTTTCCACGCGTGTATGGTTGTGTGGTGTTGCGGTGTTCATGCATGTGTTTGTGGTATGGTGTGCATGCAGCTTGAGACGCGCGAGGTGGTCAAGCTCACAATACAGGCAGAAGCGGACGCGGCCAGGGCAGGTGAGAGGCGGGGTGTGGAGGGTGGGGCGTGGCTGTAAGGCGGGCTGTCAAGTCACTGCGGGAGAGCAAGTGTAGGGGGG